>PVJA010016831.1:13372-42838 GCA_004027025.1 Myocastor coypus
AAAAAAAAAAAAAAAAAAAAAAAAAAAAAAAAAAAAAAAAAAAAAAAAAAAAAAAAAAAAAAAAAAAAAAAAAAAAAAAAAAAAAAAAAAAAAAAAAAAAAAAAAAAAAAAAAAAAAAAAAAAAAACAAGTGTACAAGAGAAAGAAGCCAGCTCTTCAAAATCAGAGAAAGGAAAATGGGGTAGAGAAAGGAGATGCAGGTACAGAACAAGGGTGAGGTCAACAGGGTCACTTGTGAATCCACTTACAGAAAACCAGAAGGCTAACACCCAAGACAAGAATCATCTTCCTTTTATACAAGGGCAGAAGATATAGAGTCAAACAAGGTTTCTGAAGTCTCTGAGGCCATCTAATGGCTTCTGACAGGAAGGAGACAAGAGGGAAGCCGCTGGCCTGGGCGGTCACATGACTGCTTCAGATTGGGGGGGGGGGGGCTCTTACAAGTCTCCCCCGAGGAAATTTCAGGTTATGGTGATGTTGGTTTGTCTTGAAGTAATAGTTTTAACAATGAAAATGAATTAATTCTGAAAAAAGGAAGAAAGGATAAAAGAAGGAGAAAGGGGGCAAGGAAGCTGCTATGAGAGCTGTTTGCTCCGTGTCTGTGTGTCCTCTGGTCACAGCCTGCTGTGTCCCTCCACCAGTTACACAAGAGTAGTCCTGTCCCCTAGTACTTAACATAGCTGCATGCACTTGTGGACCTCCATGAACATAATATTTGAATGAGTAACTCTGTAGTACTTAATAAATTCAATAGCTGAGTAAATTTTTGTGTAAAGGAAGAGGGAAGAGAGTTGGGAAGATTGTTTCTAAACTGTATCCTAAGTTTGAATTCAAGAAATCTTTGATTTCACACACTTGAGGACTACATTTCGGTAGGGTGACTCCCCATCTTTCACTGGGCCCAACAGCACACACTTGGCTCTGCTCGAAGATTCTTCCCCAAAGCAGAGCCTTCGGGTGGGTGAATCACCAAGAGTGGGCTATGAGCTTGCTGAGATAGAGCTCAGAAGGGCCATGTGTGTCTGGGGTGTCCAGAGCCCCTGGACCAGCCCTCCCCACCAGTCTATGTCATACAAATGAGATTTTCCATGACACAACATTTGAGAAGCATTATTCTCAAGAAGAACACTGAACCATAACCCCAAGCCTCTGTCTCCCTTTTCTGTACAGCCAACTCATCAGTGAGACCTGTCTCTTCCACCATAAAAATACATCTCCAGTCCACTGCTTCTCCAGTCTGCACTCCTACCACCTCCTATTAACATCACTGTCTCTTGCAAGGACCGCTGCAATAGCTCCCTAGCAGGTCCCCTTGCTTCTGCTCTTGTCCCTAGAAAATCCATCCTCCAGGTCCATCCATCCCTAAAAGGTAGATCACGTGATGCCATGGAAATCATCCTCCTCCTCTTCCTCCTTCTCCTCCACTTCCTCCTCCTCCTCCTCCTCTTCCTATCCAGGTGCACCAACACCTACTTTTCGTTCTTGCTCCCTCTCTGCTGTAGCTGTCTCCTTTCTGGTCTTCCATAGGTTCACTTTGAAGCTGTCTAAAACTCTGGTCCCAGTTTTTCACAAATCTCAGCTCAAACACACTGGCCCCCCCACCAAGTAAAGTGCTTCCCAGCCTCACCCTCATCATCCTCAATGACTTACCTGTTCATTCTCCCCCTCTTGTCACCATCAGAAGTCACTGGATTTATGCATTTAGTCCTTCTCCCTTTCAACTCTACCCGGCACACACACACACAGCGCGTTAGAGAAGCCTCAGTAATTTAAAGGCTTTATCTTTTCACTGAACGTCCCCAGCCCCTGGGCTTGTGTCTTCCACATAATAGACAATCGATACCTACTTACGCCATAAAGGAAAGCAACTTTCTGCACTCAGAAATTCACCATGGGCACAGATAAGATCACCTCATTTCACAAACAAAAAATACAGCAGGCCCAGTTAAATGTACACTTCAAAAAAAAAAAAAAACCGTTTTAAAGAATATTTGTATCATGTCATATTGTGTCATAATTACACAAAAAAAGTATTTGTTGTTTATGTGGAATTCAAATTTCATGGGACACAGCATAGATTATCTGGCAAACCTAGACATGGGGAACTCCAAAAACATACAGTTCATGGGCTGAAGTCCTAATACGAGCATCCTCAGGCCCCACGGGACACAGGGGCCACCCCACCGAGGCAAAGTGGGTGGGTCTTTTCCAGGTCTCCCAAGCCATGGACTCTACTCAGTACCTATCCAGGCTGCTGTTTATACCATGCCAAAGGCTTCCTTTCCTGTCTGGACAAGTAGACCTCAAGCTGAGCTTCCACTCCTCCCCAGCTGCTGAACCTCAGCTACATCTGACACATCCACGAGCAGAGACGTGGACCTCACCCACCCTCGCCCACCCACAGGCCACATACACATCAAGGTTCAGAAACTGAGTACCCCTTGGGGTGGCAAAATCAAAACCCTCCTTGCCCAGTGTCCTCCCAACACTCCCTGAACAGCTTCCCTTTATGGAGGGCTCTTCTCAGAAAGCCATGCAAGGTCATGGCTGAGTGCTCTTCTGGAGCCAGCCTTCCCAGCTCATATCCCTCTAGCACTGATTTGCTGTGTGACCCTGGATATGACCTACCCCCTCTCAGCCTCAATTTTTCCATCTATAAGCATACAGATAATAGCAATAGCCTCTTCACAGAACTATTGGAAAATAAAATGAAATAACACATGCAATACATCTAGCATATAAATGACGTATAAATATTAGATATTGCTGTTGCTATTATCATTTTTATTAAATAGATGAATATGGTTTGAAAGACCATTATTCTCGTCAAAGCTATTCAAAGAAATGATGTTGAGTAAATTTTAAAAGTTATGAAATCTGGGAAGAGACATGTTGTACCAATCAATGGGTAAAAAAAGAAGTCACAGCTTTGCTTTCCTTTCAGAACTCTAGACACATGGTCACACAAGGTGAGACATTCCCCAGAGACCTAAGCCAACTGTATTCTTCCCAGTCCTAAAGAGTGTGAAGAGCAAGAGAAATAAGCTTTCACATCCAATGTTCTTAGGTCTTCCAAAAGTTGCAACAATGATGTGACTCAGTTACCCCCAGAACTTAGGGATAGAAAAGGCCTTTAAGATTTGGTAACTCACTACAGACTTAATACCCTTCCTTGTCTGTAGCCTATCTCCCTCAAATGTAGCGAGTGTTACTCGTAAAGAACCAGGCACCGGGGCTGGGGAGATAGCTCCGAGGCACAAGTGCCTACTGGGCAAGTGCAAGGTTGTGAGTTTGAACCCTGGTCCCACAAAAAAAAAAAAAAAAAAAAAAAAAAGAACCAGGCACCTATAGGCACCTGCAGCCACTGAGGGACAGGACTGCCTTTCATTAACCCAAATCACCAGTTAAGAGAGGCCTGAACAGGATATATCCTAAGGAGTTAATGATCAAAACTATTCTTGTTCCATAGTCTGTGTCTTTATCACTCCAGTCACTCTATAAAGGGACTTTTCTCCCAGAGTCCTTTGAGGTGGGAAGCTCTGTTTTTGACCTTGCAGCGCCCTCTGCTGCTCTAACAGTCCCATCTCCATATATAGGTCACACTGAAGGCTGACAGAAAATAGGTCAGGGAAAGAAAACATTTTTGTTCACAATTTAAGTCAAAGCTAGTCTTCTGTCTCCACTCCCCTGACTTTGGCAGCTGCTTCTCTGTTGGCCCATGGGGTCCTTTCCCCACCAGTCACCTGAAGAGGACTGTCTTCAAGGATATGAGACAGCACTCTGAGAAGGCAGCGGACATTTTCATCTACAAAAAGGCATCTTTAACAACTGAGAACATAGGGAAATTTATCTGGATGGATACAACAACTGGATCGCTTATGAAAAACCAGAAACATGTGATTAAAAGGAAAGGCTTGAAATGCTGTAGATATGCAGTAACAGGGCACATGTTCTAGGAAAAGTGTCTGCATCACTTTCCTTCCTGTGCCACCTTCCATTTCAAGTCCCTGGGGCAGAGCTGGGATTATGGGCAGCAAGAAGCATTTAGAGGAAGGAAAAGGGCCAGTAGACATCTTCCATGCCCAGGCAGACACAATGCAATCATTGCAGGGTCTCTGCTTTGGGGAAAGATCTTTGTGACACGTGAATAAGAAGCATGAAGAATTTACCAGTGACTTCCACAAAGCCAAGGTTGGAAGAAGGGCTGTGAGGAAGAGGGGCTTTCCCTGGTGTGTCTGTGCCACCTCTGAAGCAGCTCGTGGAAAGCACAGCCTTGGTCCAGCCAGGTTAATGATGGGGCTGTGCAGACCTGGACTGGCTTCTACCACCTCACACCATCCACAGTATCTTCCCTCCTGTTGGACTCCAGGGCAGAGAGGTTGTTTCTCAGTTCCCAAGAGCTGACCCAGGAGTAGTGGCTCTCTGGAGCACAGTGCTGAGAAAGAGTCTGGGCTCCCTTCTGCAATGAAGAAAAGAGTCATGCATCTGCTAGCAGCCTTGGCCTGGGACAGGAGGCGGCACCACAGCATTTTGCATGTGCCATCCCCGCTCTTGGTGTCATTCCCCATAACGAGTCCTGCAGCGAGGATGATCAGAACCAGTCTCTGTTGGATTATCCTTTCGGTAAAGGACAAAATTTTCAATCTCTGTCTTCTCCTTGGATTTCCTGGGATCCCATGGGCCATTGCCCTTGCTATCAGTTGTTGTTGCCTGCAGCTTTCAAAATGTAATTTTTTAATGAACGAGGCAGTTCGGTGTCTCCCTGAAGTCATAAGCTGTGTGCCGCATCCTCCTATTGTGACTAATCCACTGTTTAAAGAGAAGAATCACAGCCTGGGTCAGCCTGTGGCCCCTACAGACAAAGTCTCCCAGAGAAGGCCCTTTCCCTCCTGAGGCACAGAAAGGGAGCAGCAGAAAGCAGAGCTGGGGCTCAAGCATCCAGAGTTCCAGTCTCAGCTCTTCTCCACCTTTACCTGTCTACATGATCTTGAGCAGATGTACCTCCTGGAGATTCAGCATCAACCCCTAAGTTCCCTTCCAGGTCTCTCATTCTAGGATACTAGCATACAAAGTGGCAGGACCATCCTAAGAGCTACTTTATTTTCTCCTGTTGCTTGAGCTTCATTTTGCCCAGCAAGAGGAGAAAGGAAATCAAGCTTCTCATTGGAGGGTAGCACCATTTCTTGATCCAGTGCGCATGATTCATCCGTGCCTAAGGCCCAGGGCCAGATGCCAACTTGGAGTCCACTTATTATAGCATCTGGAAGAGAGAACTGTTCTGAAAATAGCCTTTGGGAAAACCATCAATTTGGGCCCCCAAAAGAGGCTCTGCATAGAGCCATGACATTTTGATATCTTATTTATTATCTTCATCACTAAAAATCCACTCTCCCATGGAAGCAGGGGCTCCTGTAGAGAGCAAAGGTGTTTCTCTCTGCCAAGCTGCAAGCACAGTTGGTGCCACGGCCCTCTAAGCCACACTGACATGTCTAGTTTTTGTAAAGGTGCCCACTACTGCGGGTGCGGGATGAATAGTGAATTGACATTTGAAGCTGCAACTAGAGAAACCGTGAAACTCAGCAAGTGATATTCAGCAGAATTACTTTCTTTCCAACTGAAAATTGTCATAAAGATATAAACATTCCTTATGGGATATAAACAAAATATGAATGCTTAACACAATTCAAGTTAACAAATATTTATTAAGGGACTACAGCTTTTCCCAGGGATCATCTGGATCCGTTTCTGAGGAGATACGTCATTGCCTACAGGGAGATGGGGCTTTTGTCAGCAGGCCAGACTGGATGAATAATAGATTTAGCTTTGGGATCAGGATACAGTTAGCAGTGGCCCTGCATAAGTAGCTTAGTTTAAAAAAAAAAAAAATTAGTACACAGAAGCATGCAGAACCTAAAATGCCAGGTACAAAATCACAATGATTGACTTTAGCATGTATTTCATCATTTTATAGGGAAGTTTATCTTTTCAGTTGCAAGCTTTCACAAACTGATGTGTAAAGTCTACAGGGAAAGAGTATTTCAAGAATAGTATTTCTTAAAAAGGAAGAATGTTTCTGAAATTGTGATTGGAGGTGCTCACTTACAGTCCAACAAGAAGTAGCCCTTTCTGTCCTTCCAGAAGTAGTTAAGAGGAGTCTGGCATCTTCAGATACTTAAGGCCCATGGGTCTCCTTCCTTGTGCTATGTCAGAATCAATAATAACCACTGGCAATTATCTTCTTATAACCCTTAAAACACCAAAGAGAGGGGGGCCCGACAGGATGGCTCAGTGGTCTAAAGCGCCTGCTTGGGAAAGCTTAGGCAGCTGCAGGGACTGTGGTTCAATCCCCAGCACCACATGCGGTGCCAGCCCTGCCCTCGGGGCAGGCTGAGCCAGCCATAAAAATGAGTGAATAAACAAACAAACGTTGTGAAACAAGAAAAAAAATTAATTGATTGATTAATTAATTAATTAAATTTTTTTAAAAAAAAACACCAAAGAGAGCAAGAAGCAGCCAGCTAGATTTTTGAGAGAGGAAGTCACTATTCCTTGTAGAGTCAGAGAAGAACTTTGAGCCACCCTGCCATCTTCATGGCCTGCATCCTGGGCTGCTTTACTAGAAAGGATAACAGCAAGTCACTGCTCAGGACACTGGCCTCCTCTTGCATGGTCATCTGGAGACAGGACTAGGTCTGCATGGAGGAAGTTTCAGGCCAACACAGGAAGAACCTGGGGCTCAGCTAGCCTAAGTGAGCACCTCCAGTCACAAGAGCTGTAGGAGAATACCTCAGCACCAAACCTTGGCAATCAAAGGGCTTGGCCAGATAATGAATTCCCTTAGCTGGTTGGAAAAATCTGTAAATATCAAACCACCTTTTCCATGGTAAGTACAGTCTGTAGTTTATATAAAGGTAGCAGCTCCAGTGGGAAGGAAGGAAATAGAAAATTTACATATGTAACAGGTGCTCCAGTGAGAGTGAAACTTAGTAAGTACTATATTTAAACCAAAGGTGTCAGTTTATTTGGTTTGGTTTTTAATTACCTGGAAAACACTAAGAAAAAAACAATTCTCCTGAGGTTTGTTTAGTTCCAAAATTCTCACTTTAAACTTCTAAAAAAACATCAAATATTAAGGCAGATAGCTGGCTGTGAAACTCCATTTCTTTTTTTTTTTTTTTTTTTGTCTTTTTGAGATAGGGTCTCCCTATGCAGTTCAGGCTGGCCTTGAGCTCACTTTTGTAGTCCAGGCTGGTCTCAAACTCACACCGATCCTCCTGCCTCAGCCTCCCAAGTGCTGGGACTACAGGCGTGCGCCACCACACCCAGCACTCCATTTCTTTATTCAAGAAGTAAAGACCTGCTTTTCTTCTGTTTGCTTGTTTATTTTGTTTCGTACCAAGATCAAGTGGGGCAGTGAAAAAAAAAAAAATAGATTTTTTTATTAAATTAGATCCAGAGAATCAAATCAAAGTCTCTCAGCTCAAAAAGTCCTGAAAGTTCTCCTGATACCAAGTCTGATATTAACATCCAAGGACAGCTCATAGCTCTGGCAAGCCCAGATACAACAGAGGGAAAAGATCATACTCCTTGACATGGTGGCATCCCAAACATCCTTTATGCAAAATTTAGTGAATTCAAAACAGATTTCCAAATTCCACAAGCAGATAAATCATTCTGTACTTGTCAAAAGGAGAAGGCAGCTCAAGTAGGAGCAAAGACTGGACTTGATAGCAAGGTAAAGGCTGTGCCCTCTGCAATCTGAGATGGGGATGACAAAGGCCTGAATGGAAAGGCCCACCTAAACTGCAGACGAAGACTCCAAACATTGAACATCACCTATAAGTCCTGCAAGGCTAATTTCTTCCCCAGCAAGAGCTTATATTTTATGATAGATGGCATCTGCTAGGGAATTGCCTTAGCCAAGGACCATGGATGCACAGTTGGTGTGCTGGGCCTTCTTGTATGCTGGAGTGCATAGACCCTATCCAGACGTACACCCCAGCCCTGAAGCCCTAGGATATAGCTAAACAGAAGCCACCATTACTTGTCCTTTCTCTGAACTTGGAGGCTGGAGAAAAGGTCTAGTCATGGGGGAGTCCTACAAAGATAGCCTCAGTGGCTGACACTACCTGTTTTTACAAAAGCCCTCAGCATGGTGTGCAGCAAACTAGCAGCTCTCTGTTGACATTTGGAAAAGGAACGAAGCTCACGGTAAATCTCGGTAAGTGGAAGGAAGCAGTAAACCGTCTTTCTGAATGTGGTTCAAAATCCTTTGTAAACCAACTAATGCAGATGTGGCTCCTTGCTTTATCTCTGCCAAAATTCAAGTCCTGCCTGGCTAAGCAATCCTCTCCCCACACCCTGTGAGGTGTAGCCCGGCAACTGCACACAGCTTCTTCTCAACTCTCGCAAGTCACTTAACCACTTTGCTGAACTGCTTGGCTTTTCTGTGCCCTCAAAGGTATGATCATTTATCAATTTGAGAATGAAAAGCTCCCAAACAGATTCAGATGCTTAGATCATAGGGAAAAAGAGGAATGCTGACAGCGTGTTTGTCTTCATGGGAGGAAAAGAACAAAGATTCACCCATTGCTTCCCATACATTAGACAGTATGCTACAGACTTCCTACCCATTATCCCCAATAACCCTTATACCAGTTCTGGGAATCAGGGCCATTAGCCTGATTTTATAGAAGAGAACTGTTTCACATTTTTAAGGAAGCAAGGAGTATGAGTAACTCACTCAAGCTGATGGAGTAAGGAGGACCTGGAACTTAACTCACAGCACTGAGATCCTAGAACTAAATGTTGATTAGGGAGAGGATTGTACCTGAGGGAAGAGTCAGTAATGCTGAGCTCTCTGTAGCTGTAAAAATAATCCTTAAGAAGTGTGTCTTCAATGATAAAGCCAGGACTGAGCAACAGGGCCGCTGCCACCCAGTTCTGTATCCTAATCCTGTCACCAATATCATCAAACTATTCCCTTTCCCTCAATTTACAGATGAGAAAACTGAGACCCAGCAAACAGAGTTTCCCCTAGGTTTCAAAGTTAAATGTTTCTGAGCTCTCTGAAATAAACTGCATCTGCCAACCAACTGAACTAATTACTTGACTGATTATTAAGGTGACAATCTATTGGGCTATTAGGGAAGAGAGTGATTCATTTGTTTCCATGGCCCCTTCCCCTTTGCAGGAATAGCCACACAGCTATCTGTTCACACAGCGCTGTGACACTGCCTCTGGGGCACCCCTGGGAGCTTGGTAGAGCCCAGAGCCCTGTACTTGCTGCAAGGGTCTTATGTGGCAGTATTTGTAAAGCAATCTGTGGGTGTGTAGCTCAGGGGCATCCGAACGGCTCCACTTTGGAAAAGGAACAAAACTAACAGTAAAACCAAGTAAGTTTGAGTAACTAGTACCTCTTAATTCCTCTCTAGTACCCTAATTCCCAAATTTTCAGTTTCATTGTATAATACATGTCCAAACCACAGCAATCCCAGCCCTGGACTAATTCAAACAACTGCTGATGTGTTCATACTTTACACAGAGCAAAGCTATTTACTCCCACACATGCCTTCATCTACTAGGTAAGCATGATAGTGCCAGTGTAGCCCTGAACGCAGAGCAGGTAGTTAGAAAGTTGAGTTGTTGTTGTTGTTGTTGTTGTTGTTGTTGTTGTTGTTGTTGCTGTTGCTGCTGCTGCTGCTGCTGTTGTTGTCATAACTGATGGCATTTTCTATGAGACTAAAGTGAAAATCAATTAAATCTCCGAGTCTCTAGTTTCCTTTTCCATAAAATGGGAGAGGCATTTCTTGCTCTTATTTTACCAAAGCAGGCATTTGTGAGGCACACTCACTCATTTTCAATAAAATGACAATTCAGCAAGAAAAAAAGAAGGCCCCACGTTATCCATAAACCCTGCTACCAGTCCCTCATTACAAAAAGCTGGCTTTAGCAGTGGGTTCTTGCATGACAAGTAAATATTTATGTAAGAAGCCAGGGGATTTTGAATGACTGGGTTTTTGTAGAGTCTCATATCATTGTGTGAAGGCGGGACCACTACTAAGCTGACATTTGGAAAAGGAACGACTCTGACTGTCAGACCAGGTATGTTTTAATGAAGGTTACTTGTTTCTAAATATAAGCCACCACCCGTAGATATTCAGTGACCATTGCCCAGTTCTTAGCAGCCTTTCGCCAGGAATCTTTCTGGTGAAAATGACCCCATGGACAGCTCTAGACAAAAGCCTTTCCAGGACTGACTTCAACACCTTTAAGTACTGTACTTGGGAAGATTAAGTTGTGTTAATGTTGAAGGTGTTTGTATGGCTAATGACTGGATTAAAGTTTGAGTGCACAGGGGTAGAAAGTATGTAGAAAGGGAAGAGAGGAAGGGCAGATTAGACTCAAGAGCACAGCCGTGGCAGGGGGCATGCAATTCGACCTACTCTGAAAGGCCATGGTGTGGTGTGACCACTCATAGAAACAGATGCACAGCCGCTCTTGTCACCTCCTTGTCTTCCCCAGCTTCTGAGTGGGTACAGTTAGGGAGGAAAATTATCCAAGTCCCACTACGAAAAATCTTGAGCTAAACTAGTTAGGTGAAACTAGTCTGTGATACTAATATTGATGATAAACTGATACTTCAGAGAAAGGCAAGATTGAAATCAAGTGTAAAACTTAGTCAGAAAGAGCATGAAATTCTGAAAACATGCCCAGGATGCTGTTACCTGCTGTCTTCCTAATTGGGTCCTCATGGAACATTGTCATTCCTGCCAAAGCTGAGCTGTGGGCATCAGAGAAGTCACTTTTGGAATCCACTCATTTTTGTGCCCCTCAGTGCAAAAAGTAGCACCTAAGCATCTGAGTGGGAGAGGAAGATTCCCTAACCAACTCTAACAACCCCTCTCTCCTCTCCAGCTGAAGAGATATTACAAGTGTCACCCTGCCACTCTCAAAACAAACCAAATTTTGCTTAAGCTCCGTGTAGTTGAAATTCTGGGGGCAACCCACTCGGGTCCCCTTCTGTCCCTCTTCCCAGACAGAAGCTTTCTTTGTCTTAATAAATCTATTCTGCAAAAAAGAAAAAGAAACAAATTCTGCTTCATAAAGTCTTCCTTTTCTATGACAATGGAAGGTCTTTCCAAACAGTCATTTGGGGTTTAACTTTTGTTCATACCCCTAAAAGATACCAACTAAACATTCTACCTTCATAACCACATTTTTATCCAGTTTATAAAGGCTAGAATCAAAATGTTTTCCTAAATACTGTGTTACCTCTGCATGACCTCCCCAAAGCTCCTGTGTCCAAGATAGGAGCAGAGGTAAAAGATTTCCATGTGGATCTGTGTGTGCAGTGGCCACGAGGACACAGGAGCAAAGGAGAGAGCTGAGTCCCCACCTAGACTGGGGACTTGCAATCCTCCAGATATTCGAAATAGTAATCAGAAAAAACATGTGCAATTCCATTTTAGTCATAATTCTCACCTTTCCCAGAGAATGGTTATAAATTCCTTCCCAAAGGTGTTATATTCATCCATTTTTGGTTCCTTCACTTGTGAGGTGTATAGAGATGAAATGTTGGTTGAGATTCAAAAAAATCCATGAGATTTACCTTAAGCTTTCCCTGTCAGAGAGATTCTAAGAGCTAAAGAGATGGGAATCTGACATTTGGGAACTAGATTAAAAAGAAAATCCAAATTAATCCCAAGGAGCAATGTTCAATAGATAGTTATTTAGATACAGCACATCAACCCTGCAAGCCTGGTGCTAAGGTGACTGGACTGCCCCTGTTTTGGTCTTGCCTGGAAGAACTGTAATGTGTTCATGCCAACCTGACTTGAGTAGAAACAAATGTCAGCCTCCAGCCCTAAAAACTCCTTGTGACTTGGTTTATTTCAGTGGAGTTTATCATTACACAGAGTGTTCTGGAAGTAACAGAAAAGTGCATTAGAAGTGCCTGCAAATGGAAATGAAATGTAAATTTAGATTGTAAATATGTGACTGCAGCAAATAGATAGCAAGAAAAAAAAAAGATGAAGAGATTAGAAAGTTACCGCATTTCTCTAACCCTAAAGGGGATGTTTCTATAAATAGTTTTAAACTATTGAAGAGGAGCCTGGAGGAGAAAGAAGGAGAACAGGAGCAAACAGATTTTCTCCTAATCCTCTTCACATTGCAAAACTGGAAATTGTTTCTCAATCACATTTTCCTGGGCAGAAACAGAAAAAAAAAAATGCCTATTTCAAAACTAAGGGGCCTGTGGGTTGGTGTCTCTTGGAATTGATTTGGAGGATGGCTCCCTGTTAGTGACAAGAGCTAGGAACTCCCTAATGGACAAAGGAAGGAGCACAAAAATCAATCCATGTGTGTGGATCGGGGAGGGACGAACAAGAAACTCTCAGAGAGCAGGATCTCTCCTGGCTTTTTTGCATGGTCTTTTAACCTTTTCTGCCTTAGCCAGAAGCACTGAGTCCCAGAAGAGCAGACCCTAGGAATCGAACCAGAGACTTTTGGAGAAAGCCAGCTTAACCTCACTCAGGAGACCTAGCATATTATGACTTTAAAGATTCTCTTAATCCTGCTGTTTTAGGAAGAGCTCTATCAAGGTTGAAAGAAAGGTGAAAAACAGTTTGTTCTATGAAGGGAAAATAAAGATATTAAATATGTGGCAAAGAAACTGCCCCAGGGAGATAGCTCAGTGGCATAAGCGCCTGCCTGGCAAGCTCAAGGTCCCGAGTTCAATCCCTGCTACAAAAACACAAAGAAAATAAGATAAATAAATAAAAGAAACTAAAAGCTCTGGCACATGCCCACAGTGGTAAGGGAAGGACAAAAAAATAAGCACCCAAGGACACACTGCCCATATTTTTCCAAGCTTTTCCTTGAAAAGAGAGATAGAGCCTGGCTTAAGGTTTATGTAAGGCTGTGTGCTGGGGTGTAACTCTGGGAGTAACTGGCAGCTGGCATTTGGGCAGGGCACCAGGCTCACCGTCCACCCACGTAAGTCCTGAGGCCACACTGGTGCAGTGCCCAGCGGGCTCCTTTCGGGACTGTGTCCAGCAAGCTCTCCTGAAGGGTGCACTTGTTCTGTGGGCTCCACTCTAGCGAAGCAGTGCAGGGGAGTGGACAGCTCTCAGGTCTCACCTTTCTGTCTCTTCCTCACTCTCCTCTCTTCCTGTTGTCAGTTTCCAGTAAACCAGAGTCAGTGTGAGCAATTTCAACAACAGGCAGAGAAATGGTAACCCCCAAAAGTACAATGAAGTAGAAACTGTGTGAGCACCAGCCAGAGAAAGATAGTAAGGGAGCAAGAAGAAATGGATACCACACTGAAGATGGCAGCTTAGTCGTAAAAAAGGACAATAGAGAACCTTTAATTTTAAAATGTTTTGATATATAAGTATGTATTCAAATACACAAATATGTCAGGACTCCACAGACCGCTGGGAGCTGAGGTCACACCTGCACCAGCTGCCTTCTGGACTTAAAATAATGCGCAAACCTGTAATTGAGTGCAGGGTTGAGACCCAGGGCCCTTCTGCAGAGGGAAGCCACTGCTCTTGTTTTTGTAAAACCTCTCTAGGCTGTGAGAACAGTGGCAGCAGCAACTTTAAACTGGCATTTGGAAAAGGAACTCTCTTAACAGTAAAGCCAAGTAAGTGGAAGGGAATGGGGAGGGGGATCAAGGACTTCTTATCTGAATCTTACCTCTCCAAAGCATCCCAGCTTAGCTTCTGAATCCAAGATTTATATTAGGGGTGTATGATCTCCATCAGAGGGATTAGAACTCCACAGTACAAAAACTAAACTGCCCTCATCCAAAAACATTCCTATCATCCATCTTAAATGAAATTATTGGTGAAGGGAGAAAAATTTAATATAGGATCCTGAGGGATTCTGCTAAGGCCAGGAAATGTTTGCCAAAAAGATAGAAAGGAAATTGGCATATTGTGACTATGCAAATTCAGTAAACCAAATATAAATCTTCTTGATGTAGATACTAAAACTCACCCAAATGTATCGACTGAAATAATGGCACCTTGTGATTTCATTAACTAATGCTAGCAATTCTACAGGCAGGTTTCTTCTTTTACCTTCATTTTATCTCTCTTAAAGGAACTGTCCTCATCCCCCAAAACCAGTAACTAAGTTTTCTAGGAGTAGAAATGTCTGGGGAAGTCAGGTGGAGTTTTTAACCCTATTTTTTCTTCAATAGCAATTTAATTAATAGGCCTCCCTAGCTATGCTGGGAGTCAGGGGGAAATTCATCAGTCATCTGAGTCATGAGAATAGAGCAATCATCCTCGCCCTCACACACACACACACACACACACACACACACCATTTTCTCACAGTAATGATGTGTGTGTACTGAAAAGTTTAAGATGTCATATGAAAAGACAGAACTGAGCTTGCTCTTGGAGCTTCTTGAAAAATCTACATTGCTGGTCGGCTTCTCAGAGTAGTGCTTTAAACTAATACAGGGAAATCTGACTATTTATAACCTTCAGGGAAAGGGAAAACAGGAAAAACCTGAAGGACCACAGTCTCCTTTTGGACATAAGCTAAGTGCCCAGATGCGTGAATACAGGCTAGAAAGCCCAGTTTCATTTATTCAGCACTGCTTTCTGTGATGGAGGGAAGATGTCACACTAGGAAAGGCATGTCAGGAAACACAGAGCAGACAAAGTTCTTCTGAAAACTAGCTGGAAGAGAGGGAAACAAGTAAATGATTCAGCGGCCTTCTGCTCGCAACTTAAAGGGTGAATGAGCCAGCCCAGTGGCCCAGGGCTTGGAATGTTCTGGACAGGCCCAGGCTGCAGAAGATGTCGTGTAAGGTTAACCATGCAGTTCCCACTCATGGAAGTACCTTGTTTGGCAGGGGTGAAACCAGCACGTCTGTGGCAACAGAAACAATGAATAATACATGATGTTGTCAAATCCCGTGCATTCAGCAGTCTCTGAGGTCTTATCAAATTAAAGCTTCAAGGGGATTCATGCAAAATCTGTCTCTTTTCACAGGGTGGGCAGGCAAGGCGAGGTATGAGAAAGTCAGTCTTGTCTTTGATATCTTGCTAGAAACAGACTGGCCCAGGGATCTGGGTGGGCTTGCTCCAATGCAGACAGAAGCAAGGAACCCTCTCAGCATCTGCTTGCTCTTCTGGGGGCCTGCAAGTTGTAACAAACCCCTTGCTTTAAAATGCTGAATGGGCCTGGGAGTCTGACAGCCTAATCATAGAGAAAGCATATGTGAGACAGGACACTTCCAGAGCTCTGGACGGTCACAGCGGGCCATATATTCTACGCAGCAGACCCTCTTCATGTGACAATCACAAGGCCCTTCCTAAATCTGTTTCCTTCCATCAGCAGAACACAGACTGTTGCCACAGTAATGCTTAGGTGTCCACTCATTTGAGGCCTCCAGCTGATGGCAGGCACCTGGTTTTGCTTATGTGCTACAGAGGCTAAAATGTGTGGGGTCTGGGAGGAGCCTTTAGACCATGAATACTGAGAAATAATAAGGGGCTGAAGGGTTGTTTAAATGCCTGTCTTTAAAATAAATGGATTCTTCTTCTGAGCTAGACATTAGCCTCTTTCACTCACCCTTTTCATAATAACTAACCTAAAGTTTTAACCTTTTGCTAATAAGCAATTACTTGAAGATACGAATAGCATAAAAGCAAAAAAAGTTTAACAGTTTAAAATGTGAATTCTATAATCCTGCTGGTGGTCAAAAAAATAAATAAATAAAATTTGAATTCATTTAAAGGACTAAAATAATCTGGGGTTTTGAGGGGTGGCTAGGACTTGATCACAACTGTACACATCAAGAGCCTACCTTATTGTGGCTCTCTATGTTCTTTGTGTCATCCACCAGACACAGCTGAGGATTCCTATGGTTGTGACAGTCAGCAATGGGAAATTTTGTCAAGGGTTGAAATTTACAGTAGCCCCAAGTAAACACGCAAGAGGCTGTCCCTCTGGGCCCTCACTAACCCCTCCAGGGCAGTTTCTTGCTTGCTGTGTGAGGTCAGACACCACAGCTGAGACTGGTGTCTGAGTTTTCCTGAGACAGTGGAGCACCCCAGAATAAAGTCTTTTTTGCTAAACCTAAATAGTCTCCAGGATAGTTAATCACCATAACAAGATATAGACTTTCTTTTACCTACATTTCACCAAGTTCAAGACTGACAAAAGCCACACTGTGTGAAGGCTCCATTTCGCGCACCAGGCATTTTCTTTTCTCTTTGTCAGTCAGGGTGTGAGGGAGAGCTCTAGAGACAGTGTTTCATGAAGCTGAAGTCTAAACCTCATCTAATTCTAGTCAGCCTCCAAAAGGCTGCACACTCTCCTCCTGTCTCCTTGTAATCAACTCTTTGTCATCAGAAATGTGTGACACCTCGAAGGGAGGGAAGGACATGTCTTGAAAACTGATCAGAGAAATTGTCCTGAAAATGATGCTGTTAAATGGAAATGAGACCTTTGGAAAGAGAGCTGAGAAATCAGCAAGCTGCAGGACAGAAACGGAGGGAAATGGTGGGGGAAGGCCTGAGGGGAAGATGGCCCTCAGACCTTCAGAAGGAGAAATCGCCCCGGGTGGGCCACCTGGTCCATGCCCCATCAGGTAAGCTTATTTTCCCCAAAATTACAATAGGAAGTTGTTGGTGACCTCAGGGGCTCCTCTCACGTTCTTGTAAAGACCTGCTTCACAGTGCTTACAGTGGCAGTGCTGGCTATGGGAAGCTGGTGTTTGGACCAGGAACAACTTTGACTGTCCATCCAAGTAAGTGTAAGGGGACAGTAGCATGTGGAGAGTTCTGGAATCTCATATATGTTGCCAAGTTTTAAAGGAATAGATACTGTCTGGGAGCCAGACCTTGCTCATAGTTAACTATGAGTCATCCCAGGACTTTTCTCTTCTTCGGTCTCAACATGCAGAGCTTCTCTTTTAAACTCGAAACCAGCTCTCTCTCCTTGCTATGAGTAAAGCTGTCCTTGACCTTCACATAGGAATACAGACTTTTCTGCTTTCAGGGCCTTCTCTGGAGGTGAGGCCCTAACTTCTTTCTAATTCTTTTTTTTTTTTTTACATCATTCTGTCAGAGTGTCCTTCCTTATATCAGCCTTAAATTCCTTTTGGCACACCTGAAGCCAGTACCACTGGCATCACCCACAGTGGAGCAGGATAATTGGGAGTGGTTTGAATAGGTACAACATATTCAGTTCAGAATGGGTTTTAAATGAAAGCAGAGAAGGAAAAACTGAAGACTGAATAGGAATCTGAGGCCTTCTTTCAAATCCCTCTGTGTCCCTACTGCTTCTATAAATGCAAAGCCACAAAGAGAAAGGATAGACAGAAATAAGCATGTGCTGTGTCCATTTCCTATCAGGGAAACCACAGGCAAAGGATTGCAATTAATTCTAAAGAATTTCAGATACCAGGCTTAAGACGTCTCTCCTTGTGGTGACTTGTATCCTTGCTCATAATTAGAGCAGATAGAAAGATTAGGTTCTGGTATGTTTGTGGCTGCATCCCACTGGGAAGAGAGAAAAGCGCAACTACTTTCTAAGATTCATAAAGCTCCTTCTGTCAGTTGTCATAAAACTCCTCACTGCAGGGATACGTGTGACAACTACGAGAAGCAGCTGCTTGGAAAGGGGCTCCAGGAAGAGCGAAGCCCAGCAAGCTGGAAGGACTCAGGCTCACAGCAACCCCATTTCCCACCTTCGAGTCTTTTGTGTAGGGGCCTAAGAGGGCCAAAGGGACCTGACCTAAGGAGAGCTGGGAGCATGGGGTGTGGGGTGCTTAAAAATTAGAAGTGAAAACAGTAAGAGATGGGCAGGAAAAGTTTAAAAAGCAGGAATATGTCTTTCACTGCAGCTTCACGAGCCTGAAATGGAGAGGAAGTTATCACAGAGAAGGCAGCCCTGACTCTAACTGCTATTGCAGGACACTCAATTTTCCTAGGACCTCCACCCAGGACAATGTCCCCTCACACAAAGGGATGAGTCCACCCCTGTGTGTCTGGAGCAGCTACTCTTGCCAAGCAAGGGCCCTTGGGCAGAGAGCTCAGCACCACTTCTGTGTACACGGAGGGAGTGTCTGACGGCATTCTTTATCTGCTCCACTGAGTAGCAGCATAAAGTCACGCAAGCTGGGTGTGGAATGGAATGGCGCCAGCACTGCCTTTAGGCTAAGTACCCACTTGTTTTGATGTCTCAGATATGTACGATGCCTCTCAGTGAAATGCAGCTCTAATGAGTATGAGCACAGGTTGGACCAATATCACCCATTTTCTGTTGAATTTCTGCAAGCACTGCATTGCAAGAGCCAACACTGAGATGTTGACATTTGAGCTCAGGAGCCAATTGACTGAAATATGCCAACGGGGTCTGAAAGGCCAAAAGTGCCTTCAGAACTCAGTCATTGTTGTTAAATCTCTGGCAGTTGTCATCTTAGCAAAACGCATCCACTTAAAAAGGTCAGCTCTTCATTAGCCAGACAAATGAGAACAACATATTGACCAGAGATAAGGAGCGGGAAGCCCCAGCTCAGCCTGTGGAAGCCTGGCATTTCCAGTCCTTTAATCACCGCATGCCAGCAAGCATATGCTGTCTCAGAGAAGGCAGATCAGTGTGTCTGAGGGCCTGGTGTCACCAGCTAGGGCTTGGAGATGGAAATGAGATGCAGATGGGAATGCTGAATGCACTGAGGAATAACAAGCAAGGGAAGAGGAGACAAGGGAGCTCAGGGGTGCTTTGTAAATCTGCAGCATGTCAGAAATTCTAATGACACCAAAGTGGAGAAGTACACCTTAGCAAGCTTCCAGTTATTCCCAACAGAATCTAGCCTAGTGGTGCCTCTGACTCAGATCCCATAGGAAATGTTGAGCTGCACCTGAGATGCCTTTTGAAGTGGTAGCAAGAAAGACTGGGGGTTGTGCTCTGTACGAGTCACCTGTCAGTTGTTGTAAAGGGTTGGGTAACTGTGTGACATCCTCCTACAACAAGCTGGTATTTGGGCAGGGGACAAGCCTCTCGGTCATTCCAAGTAAGTCTCTCATGGTGTCATCTGTGGACTGTGGTGGGGCTTAGGATGATCAGGTACATAGGGCCCAAACGGCTGTGCAGCAGGCAGAGGGGCTGAGGCCAGAAAGCAGAAGGCGTAGAGGTAAATTAACTGTGATCAGAACAAAAGCTCAACCAATGTCAAATGTAGGTTTAATCTTAAAAGGGAGCATGGAGAACGTGGGACTTAAAAGTGGCCATTTAAAAGCAACCTGTCCTCTGCCTCCACATCTTATTTCATGTGGGAGACAAAGTGGGGTGCAGAGAATAGGCAATGGACACTGACCATGAGGTATCTCACAAATGAGGCAGGGGCTCAGAGCCTTGGACTGCATTAATGTAGACCAATGTATTGTTCCAGAAGTTTCACAAGAAAATTAAATTCTTCCCAGAGTCAAAAGATGTCGTAAGGATCCCTGATTAAAATGCATTTCGGAATCAGATGATCATCAGGAGAAAAATTAAATCTTGAAAGGAAGAAAAAAAATTTAATACCCAAGCATAAAGCAAATGGCCCCATACCTTTAATTAGGCAGCAAGCCTCACAAGATGCACATTAGCCTTCATTTTAATCCACTCTCAGGAGGAACTGTCCCTCCCCTACACGTGGTCCTAGTTGCCCTGAGCTCTTTGCTGCTAATTCTCCTGCTCCTACACCCACCTGCAGTGCTGGGGGTGAGCTGCCTGCCTTCAAGGAGGACCTCCATGGGGCCCAGGTGTGAGCTCTGGCTCTCTCTTCCTCCTGGTTTCTGTTGAGCTCCCTATCACAGTGGAACACAGGCAACCGGTTCTATTTTGGGACAGGAACAAGTTTGACTGTGAATTCAAGTAAGTCAAAGCAAATTTTCCATCATTGTTCACCGTTCACCATTGTGTAAACAAATTCTTTCAACTGCAGAAAGAGCCTGCAGGAGCCTGCTACTCTGTTTCTCTGCTTCTAGGTATAGTTCTATCTGGAGCACAGCACAAAGTACCTCCTCGCCAGCCCCACAATGATTCAGGCCAGCGCAGGTTTTTCAGAGCTCCTCCTGAAAATTCCTGTGGGTGAGGGACAGACGGGGCTGTTTATAGCCAGGCTCTCCCCCAGCTCCCTTCCTGTGACTGCGCTGAGCGGAGAAGGGCTCCATAAGGCAGAGGCACCCAGAACAGAGACAGAGTGGAGGATGATCCTTCTTGGAGGCAGAAGGGGAAGGAGCAAGAAAAGAGCAGCAACCAAACCTGGAATGATGTTGAGAAGGACAGCAGGGGGTCCAGGCTCATGCCTAACAGATGCACAGATACCACCCAGAGGGGGGGAAAAAGGATTTCTGTTCTCTCTAAAGACAAATTTAAAGAAAAACCAAAATACATGTCAAGCCTGCCCTAGTGGCATCTCTGTCCTGGTTTCTCTCAGCTGTTCCAGCAGGAAATGGTAGAAAAAGGTTACTGGTGGCTTTGATCTCCTAGACGTGCCACAGGGAGCAGGCTTGAAAGACACGGGTAGGGGCTTCTAGGACAGACTGGGCAGTTTGGAGGAATGGTTTCTGTAATGGCTCAGCACACGGTGTGTTTAACTATGGCAGTGAGACACTAACCTTTGGACCTGGAACCAGACTCACCATTATGCCCCGTAAGTACTTCATCTCTGTGAGAAAACCATCCTGTGTAGGATGCTGAGGGTCCAACCGGACCACACAGGCTTAGACAGAGATATCCATCTGTCCTTTTTCATAACAGATGAGATGGAGGCAGTCAGATATTTGAGTTTTCTAAAGGAATTCCAGTCTTAAATATTTAATTCATAACAAGAAAATGCAATCCACCATTCTGGTTTATCTGCTGCCATCGTGTGCTGATGTGACACGTGAAGGCAACTCAGAAAGAGTGACTGCTTCTTCACTTGTGTATGATAATTTTAACTTTAGATTCTGTAAGTGTTCAGAAAAAGTGGTAGAAACACAAGGTATCAAAGAGACAAGCAAACCAGGAGGCTCAGAAGAACAACAGGCAGAATGTCAGGCAGGAGGACAATTTTACAAAAGTGAACTGGGGTTGTCTCCTTTTACAGATGGTAAATGTCTTTGCAAAGGTCCTAAGATCTGGTGCTGTGGATGGGACAGGGTTGCTCTAAGTAGGGCAGTTAAGCACTGATGCCAAGGGAAAAGGTGGAACTTGGAAAACTTCAGGGTTTTGTTCCCAGGGAAGCTTAGTAATGTGGCAACACATCTGCCTTTAGTTAATTACAGTTTGGACAAGGCACAAGATTAACAAGGCACACCAGATATATATGCACAGAGTACTGTGCAAAACATGGGATAGATTTTATACCCACAATGAAAAGCTGTGGCAAGTTTGAGTATGTTTATTTTGCGCCAAAAACAGCCTCACAGCATGGAAAAATATAAGAACTGCAAGTATGGAGTCTTTCCAAATCTGGTTTCCCCAGCTGTCTTCACCACTCTGTTACCTATAAGCCTCTTTTCTCTTTTTGCTTTTCTGCATTAAAATTAAAGGCATGAGTATTGGGTATTTTTATGGCTAACACTCTAATAGTGAAAATTACATCATAAAGCTCCTCTCAGCAAGGCTAGTAAAATACCTGTGGACACAAAGGTCTGTGTCTTCTCTTCTTACTGGATGAGACAGGGAAATTGTCTCTTCTTGTTCTACATCCAGGGAAGAGGAGCTTAGATAGAATCCTAGTGCTAGAAGTGAGGTAGTGGCAGAATTAAGCCGTGGGACTTGGGGACCCAGTGACTCAGTCTGCTCTGGCTCTGACCATATAGTAGCCTGAAATATCCAGGGAACTGACTCACAGGAGAGCACAGCACAGCCAGGGAACATGCCCCTGAGGGGGCTGTGCATAAGAACACTTTACCCAGGAGTATTCAGTCCGAACAGTTCTAAGACAACTCAGAGCCCAAAGTGTTTGCAAACTATGTGGAAGTCACTGATAATGAACTTACTTTCCAAGAAGTGACATGCTTCCAGAAATTTTTAGCAGTTGGTAGCTGCCATTAGTGTAGAGCTTGGAGACTATCACAGCAAAGTGGAATTACTTGGAACAGGGAAATCTGATTAGGAAGAATGAGATGAAGGAAAATTCTAGCTAGAGGGATGGAAAGTCCTGTAAAGAAAAAAGAAAAAGATGCAGTAACCCTTAGGGTAGTCGTAACATTTATCTTAGCTTATCTTAGCCTAAACAGCAGAGACCAAATAGGAGCCAAATTCTTTTTTTTTTTTTTTTCTTTTTTTTTTTTTTTTTTTTTTTTTTTTTTTTTTTTTTTTTTTTCTTTTTTTTTTCTTTTTTTCTTTTTTTGCCAAGTGTAATACACCTTTTCACATTGGCAAAATACTACAATTTTAATGTTGCCACTGACCAAATACCAGCAGGTCTTAAATGCAAAGTGGAATAGTCCCTCTGTCTTCAGCGCCAAGTTGCACACACACCACCCAACCCTGACTCGCACCTGAGTGCTGTTTCTGTAGAGGAGTTTAACACTGTGTGAACCAAGGGAACAATGTGATCTTTGGCTCAGGAACAACTTTGAAAGTCAAGCCTTGTAAGTACAAGACACATTCTGGTCTGCCCTCCTCCTGACCCAAGTTTTGAACAGACTCTGACTTGGAAGTATTTGATCCTAAAGAAAGATTAAGTGAACTTCCAGGTAGAACAATGTGCACTTGCAAAGGTACTAGGATCTGGTGCTGTGGGTGAGACAGAGTTATGCTAAGCAGGATAGTTAAGCACTGATCCCAAGGGGAAAGTTGAAACTTGAAAAACTTCAAGGTTTGGAGAGAGTTAATCATGCCAGTTTACCAATATGACCCACAGCTTTAAAATGGTATTTAAACCGAAAAAAAGAAAAAAAAAAAAAATTCAACTTCTCTGTGGACCACACTGCTTGTTGTTTCGGTGTTAGATTTGCCAGATGGAAGTTCAGCCTGTGGCTTGGAGTGTAAAGATTTCTCCCCAGCCTGTGGCTTAGGAGTAAGAAATGCAGCACACTGCTGGGCTCATGGGCCATGTCTGGGAAGAGCATCAGGGCAGAGCCCAGCAGACAGATAGTGAGGGGACATATTACAGGCATCTGTCCTGCTTCTGTTAAGCTGCTGACAACAGTGAGTTGAGACACTGAGGACAAGCTGACGCTGGGAACCAGGAGTCATTAATCGGCTAGTAAGTCTGAGAAGAAAGGATAGTCTTGATGTGTTTTCCAATTGTTTGTTCTGGCGAACATTTGAGCTTTCCTCCTTTAGATTTCAGATACATAAACTATTATGTCTTTTTATGTTCCTTTTCATATTTGTAATTAAGGTCCTTTGTCCTATCCACCCTCTCCTGCATGACAGAGGAGAGTTTTGTGGCCATGATCACCCTAATGAAGAAGCTGACAATGACTTAGTTTGTAGTTTTGTTACTGTTCTCCCAGTCCTCATACCAGGTTCCTCCTTGTGAGAAATATGAACTTTTATACCACCAACAGTGACAGAGAGGGAGAAATGACCAGTAGCACAGGCCAGGACTTCACATGGTCACTGGTAGTTGTGGGCCTCTGGGCAGCTGTGGAGGTTCTAGGAGATTCAAGACCTGATTCTCCCACAAGGAAGGAGGTTTATGTCAAGGCTTGTCTCACTGTGTGAACACTGGAGGTGGTCAATGGCTCACCTTTGGGAGAGGCACCCAGGTGATCATCCAGCCCTGTAAGTACTTCTGTCTGGGAGGCAGGGGTCTAAATGCAGTCCCCATAGGAACATTGAAAAACCCTCACTGACACCATTGGAACTATTCTAAATACCTAGCAGATTTTGAGCCACATAGATGAAGGAGATGACCCGTTCTGTGCTCTGCAGAACTCCTGAGATTTGCCCATTTGTAGGTATATTTGACTATAAGTCCATTATTGGTAATCTTCACCTCCAGCAAACAAAAGATATGAGCGTAGGATGGGACAGAAATATATGCAGGCCACTTCACCAGCAAATGCTTTTTTTTTTTTTTTTAACCATCAAATGCTTTTGCAATGAAAATTACTTCACAGGAATTGTTGAAATGGTTGCATAGATACAGGCACAGATACAGGACTAGCCAGATACAGTCTTTCTCTGCCTCCATGCCCTCTTCCCTGCCTGACTTTGGGACATTAAATTAGAACAGTTATTAATCACTTGATTTTTCAGCCCCATCACTCATCCAGTGTGACAACAGGGGTCCATTAACATGAAACCCAGAAGAGAAAGGACAAAGAGCTTAATTCCCGATGTCTTTGGATATGAATTTGACAATTCTTTGGCTTTAATCAACCAGCCAGTGATCCGTGATCAATTGAGGCCAAGGAGGGCAACCACCAGGTAGTGTTTCTCAGGCCAGCATTCTGCCTTGGGCTCTCACAGGAGTTCACACTCTAGTCTGAGAAGTGGCCCCAGGGCCTTGCTAGGACTGCAGTGGAGAAGTCACCGGGAGAGCTCTGAGGAAGGAAGTCGGGATCAGGTGAGAGGTCAAGCACCAGGTTTTTGTAAGGAAGAATCTCAAAGCATAACCATGGGTGGTGGCAATGAAGTCTATTTTGAGACTGGAACAAGACTTCAGGTCAGCTTTGGCAGGTAAGAGGACCTGTGTGGTAACTTAACTGAGTGTGACTTCAATAAAGAGAGCACTTAAGGGGACATCCTGGCCAAATGTGGCCTTCCTTTCTGTCCAGTGGGAGTGATCTTGCGAAGATGCATGCCTGAAAACTACACCAGGGCTACTTTGATTGCCATCACTGAGGCTTTCCTGTGAAAACTTTCTGCTCCAAGATCCTTCAGTCTTCCTTAACAGGGGCCTGAGAGGTACTTACCACCAGGACCTTGTCATTCTGAGTGACAAAATGAAAAGCACTGTCAGAGAGTAGCAAGTCCTGCTTACTCAGATCACGTTTCTGAGTAGTATGTGTAAATGCCAGGAAGTGAGCTAGAGTGACCTTCTATGACTGTTTTGGAGACTTTGGGAAAGTAGTTTAACCTCCTACCCACTCTACCTCTGAGAGAAATTGCTGTTAGTCTATTGGTACAGTAAAAGCAAAACCTTGACCCTCTGAGAGAATCAAATGCCAACCCTTTTCCCCAAAGTACTGCTATATTTCATTATTTACCAATTATGAAATGACTGCATGATAATTAACATGAAATTACATAGATGAGTGGTTTGTGCATTTTGAACCTATGATTAAGATGCAAATTGTAGAAATTCTAGAACAAGCCACAAGGCAATTCCTCATGCGTGAGAGTCCCTGAAGATAGGCAGTGTGCCTGAGCATGACTTTTTTGCAGCATTAGTTTATGCACCATTCAGGGACCTGTTTGAAAATGGATTACATGCCCATTTGGGTTCTAACCCAGCTGAGCTTCATGTATTGAGAAGTACCTATGTTCAAGGGTAGAGGCATGACATAATGTCCCCATTCTGGTAGAAAAGGAGAGAGAGACATTTGTGTTGCGTGGTATTTAGCAATACTTATCATCCTTGTCCCTAACTCACTGGGAGCTCACTGCAAGGTTGGAGGTTTTTGTTAAAGCAGGTACTGTTGTGGCAATAACAACAATAACCTAAGATTTGGAGCAGGGACCAGACTGACAATAAAACCAAGTAAGCAAGGGGAATGGGCCAATCTCAAATGCCAACTTGGGACTTAACACTGTTACTTTCAGGATGGTCGTTATGCTTGTTTTCTTTGTCCCTGAGACCCTAAGCTGGTTAAAATTCTGTCACTTCATGAATTCTGGTAATTCCAAAGGTTAGCTCAGTAAGAAGTAGTACATTTCACTGGCTTCTTTCTTGACTCTGGATATATAGAAATGCCAGGATAGTGTGTAAGCCCACACTGTAATAGGAGAGAATAAAAAAACCAACAACCCAGCAATCAAGGTTTTTCTCAATAAGAACCACTCCAAGAAGAGTATAACCATTATTTTGTTGGAGTTTTTTTAGGTTTATTATTATTATTATTATTATTATTATTATTATTATTATTATTTGTAGAAACTAAGGCTGTGAGAACAGCATAGTGGTGCTGGTCCCTAAAGTAGCCACTCTCTGGCCCATGTGTTGACCACCTGTACAAGGTGGCATGACTCTTACTATTATCCTCATGTATCCTAAGCAAGGCAACCCATCAGAACCTGGTGCCGTGGAAGCAAAAGTGGTGATTTAAGACCAAGCTCAGATCCATCTACACAACCAGCTGTCATTTGTAGAGAAATGTCCTAACTGTCCTGGGGAACTGAAGCTGCAAGGTGGGGAGCCTTCCACTAGAGGGAATATAAATTCACTGGCTTGGTCTCCTAAGCCCTTCTACCTGTTGGTTATTGTAAGGCCCCATATGACTGTGGATTTGGGAGGAAGCCAAGGAAAACTCACCTTTGGAAAAGGAACTAAACTCTCTGTGAAGCCAAGTAAGTAGTGGGGGTCTCAAGGCCTGCAGCATGAGTGCAACTAAAGAACACCCCAGAGTGAATGAGAAGAAATTCACCAACTCTTCTGTCAATGGTCTCTTCTCCCCTGAGACCCATCAGTCTCATGGATCTGTTCTTGTTCAATGCCCCTGGCTGTCTGTGGTTCAGGCTGATATTTCTCTCTGCTGGACATGGGCAAACTCTGGATTTCAGAGCATGTAGGAAGGGCCCCTCCCCAGAGGCACTTCTCCAGAGTGACTGCCCATCTCACTGTGAGTCAGGGCACCCTTTGATTAATGGTGTTGTAGAAGAGGGAAGCTTTATTTACACCAGCAAGAGCCTCAGATGAGCCATGGTCTGCCTATGACTGTCATTGATTGATTTTTAGACACTAGCTTAATAGAGGATCATAGAAGGAAGAGGAACTGGGTGGCTACTGCAGGGGGCTTTTTGTTGAAGGAGAATATACCGTGGAACTCAATTCTGGGTATAAACTCCACTTCGGCAAAGGCACCTCACTGTTGGTCACACCTGGTGAGTTCTTACAGTTAATTATCTTTTCTGAAAAGAAATCCAATGGAATCTGTTGAAACACAGCTAAATTTAATTGCTTCATTTAGCATGCAGTTGTTAACTATGTTGGATGTGTGAGTGAGATATGAGTACATGTTTCCCTGGAGGCTGAATGTGGTTATCAGGTCTATGGGCAGTTTGATGAATTGTACTAATGCTGCAATCGGTGTATCTGGAAGGTCCACAAAGCACGTTGTGGCTTTCGGAAATAGCTAGAGATAAGAAAAAAAGCTTTGTGATAGAGACAAAAACAATCTAATAAAAAAGGGAGGCTACCAAAGCAGCAGTTTGCAGCCAGGGAAGCATGTCCTTAACAGATAAGTGATGAGGACCCAATTCAGTTTATGCCCTGTCATCTGGAGGAACTGAAAAATGAGGAGCGTGGGCTGAGAATTTGGAGGAGGGGAAGGCTTTTGTGGCTTTGTCCTGAGAGAATAGCAGAAGAATACAGCTTTCTCCAAAGACAGAACAGCCTTGGATGTGCCACACAAGTGGCCTTGTTTTTACTTGCCGTCCCCTTCATCCCCGAGCCACCTTACCCCTCTCCCTAGGTGGACTGAGTTGATCGAATGGGAGAGGCGGTGAGTTCCAGTACAGGACCTTGAAAGGCTTCTCACCTTCACTGGGTAATCTGTGATAAAGCAGAAGGTTTATCCAAGTTGTGAAGCTGTCAGGGAGAGGGTAATAGAGATAGATGATAGAAAGCAATATTGAAAATTTACAGGCTATCTCTGTCCTTGTGGGGGCTTTGGGGTTTGTTGGTTTTGCTTTTTTCAGCTAGAATTACAGACAGGAATACCTTTCAAGCAGGCATGCTACTTACTACCAGGAATGTCTGCATCTCACATTTTAGTAGAATTTCATCAGCAATCTTTTGTGCCTGAATCAAGAGTGACAATAAGGTAATGGAGCTGATGTGTTAACAAATAGGATTTGTCCCTTTAAACAAGTGGCTCAAAGCTCTCAGCTTGAAGTGGTACGCACTTTGGTCCCTGCTGTTGCTCAAGTCCTCTTCTGAAACTGCCCTCAAAGGTCACAGCACTGTCTCTTTGTAACATCCATGACAGCTTTATCCTTTGAAAGCAGATTCCACTTTTATTAATAATCAAAAGTGTTGCAAAAAAAGGACATCAGTAGAAGAGGGATTCAAACTAGTTGCCAGTGCTGTTTTGCACCCAAAATGAGGTGTAACTATAAAATGATGACATTAGTTTGTTTTGTGGTTCAAAAGCTGACTCTGGGAGAGAGAGTTCTAGAGGGAATATTTTGAAGGGTTCAAGAATCATATAGATATTTAAGTCCTAGTACATTTGCTAAATCAGCCTCTTCACTTAATATACACTTTACAATAATGATAGCATGAGATTGAAGAAGCTTTGCAGAATCAGAGCAACAGAACTAAGTGAAGACTTTCTGTATAGATTGAGACGCAATCTCATGTTAATTCTTTTTAGAACAAAATACGAAGTCAAGGCTTGTCATGGGGGAAGTACATATTGAGGGCCTCCTGTTGGACAGTACAGCTGCTTTAAGAAATTGTAACCTTCTGCTGGTTTATGTAGAGATATGTAACACTGTGAGCAATACAGGAACAAACAAATACATCTTTGGGGCAGGCACCAGACTAAAGGTCTTAACAAGTGAGTATCCCAGACAAGATGGGCTTTATTTTAAAAATTGATGGTGTTCCTATTTCAGGGACAGGAGAAGGCAGAATAAAGGAAGTAATTTCTGTAAATTACAGAGACTAAAATTATTGCCATCCAAAATGGTAATTCTGAGTCCCTCCACACAGAATAGTAAAGGTAAAGAAGAGCCCTGAGGCTCCTCATAATGGGCTAGCCACCAATCTCATAAGAGTTTTATTAATCATTGGGAAATATTTATGCACTAAGAGCTCAAGTGACTCCCTAAACATATTATGAATTGAATGTTCATTATTCTTGTCATTTAAAACTATATTCTTGCCTCTCATTTTTTACTCCACTGTCCTCTCCCCTCTGTCCAACTCTATGCTTCTTCCTCTGGGCACTCATATCTTGAGAAACCATCTTAAGAAAAAATCATATCCACCGTGTAGCCTGTGACTCCGCGCTCCAGATCTGGGCCTTTCGTGTGCTCCAAATTTATTTCTAACTATTCCTTTTCACAAATGCTCTTCTCCAAGCAAACTGGGCACCAGTTTCACACGAATGCTTACAGGAACTCACATCGGTGCCCTGTGGCATGCAGCAGACATACCAGACCCATCTCCTAAAATAGGTGCCTCCTAAAATCAGATCAAATACACTGGGGTTCATATTCTCCTTGCCTGGAGACTCAGCACAATTGTCATCACACTTAATTTCATGAAGATAATTGAGAAATTATACCCTTTCTTTTTTTTTTTTTTTTTTTTTCCTTGTTTCAGAACCTT
>PVJA010016832.1:0-42697 GCA_004027025.1 Myocastor coypus
GTTCTTTCAAGCGTTACAAGTGCATTTTGATCTTTTTGTCCATGAACTCTTTGCCTATCCCGATGTCTTCAAGATTTCCTCCTATTTTCTCTTCCAGGAGATTTAGTGTTTCTGTTTTAATATTTAGATCTTTAATTCACTTTGACTTTAGTGCATGATGATAGACCTGGGTCAAGTTTTGGTTTTTGGCATGTAGAGATCCAGTTTTTCCAGCACCACTTTTAAAAAGACTATGTTTCTTCCAATAAACATGTTTGACCCCTTTGTCGAAGATAAGGTGGCTGAGTGTGTTTGTAGTTGTTTCTGCATCTTCTAATCTATTCCATTGATCCTCAGGTCTATTTTTTGCCAATACCATGCTGACTTTATTGTGGCAGCGCTGCAGTATAACTTTAGGTCAGGAATTTAATACCTCCTGCTTTATCTTTGTTGTGCAGGATTGTCTTTGCTATTCTAGGTCATTTCTGGTTCCAAATAAATTTTAGCAATGATTTCTCAGTCTGTGAGGTATGTTGGTGGTATTTTGATAGGGGTTGCATTAAATCCATATGACAATTTGGGGAGTATGGACATCTTCACAATGTTGGTTCTTCCTATCCAGGAGCAGGGAACATCTTTCCATTTTCCCAAATTCTCTATGATATCTTTTTTTTTTCAGAGTACAGTAGTTTTCATTAAATAAATCTTTTACTTCTTTAGTTAGATTAATTCCTAAATATTTCATTTTCTGTAGTGCTATTATAAAAGGTATTATTTCTCTAATTTCTCTCTCAATGTGTTTGTTATCTGTGTAGAAAAATGCTAATGATTTTTGAGTATTGACTTTGTATTCTGCTATACTACTAAATTTGCATATTAATTCTAGCAGCTTCTTGGTGGATTTTTTTGGGTCTTCCAAGTAGAGTACCATGTCTTCTGCAAATGACGATAGTATAACTTCTTACCTATTCTTATTCCTTTTATTTCTCTCTTTTATCCAATTGCTGTAGCTAATGATTCCAGTACTATATTGAATAGGAGTGGTGATAGAAGACATCCTTGTCTTGTACCAGATCTGAGAGTAAGAGACTTCAGCATTTCCCCATTTAGAATTATGTTAGCCATTGAATTGCCATAAATTGAGTTTAATCAGATTGAGGTAGAGGCCTTCCATTCCAATTTTCTATAGGACTTTCAACATGAATGAATGTTGGACTTTGTCAAATGCCTTTTCTGCATCAATTGAGATGATCATGCGGTTTTTGGATTTGACTCTATTGATATAGTGTATTAAGTGTTGCAGAGTCTTTGGGGTAAAAATATTTCTCCACTGCGGGTGGGAATGCAGACTGGTGCAACCAGTATGGAAAGCAGCGTGGAGAATCCTTAAAAAAACCTAGGACGGGAAATCCCTTTCAATTGATCTACCCACCTACTGAGAATTTTCCCAAAAGGACAGAAAACATAACATTGTAGTGATATTTGTGCACCTATGTTTATAGCAGCACAATTTGTGATAGCCAAATCTTGGAAACAACCAAAATACCTGTTGCTTGAAAAATGGTTGAAAAATATGTGGTGTTTTTATACAATGGAATATTACTCAGCTGTAAAGAATGATAAACTCAAAGCCTTCATATATAAGTGGATGTGTCGTGAACATGTACTCATAAGTGAAATAAGCCAGACCTACATGTGTAGATATTGTATAGTCTTCCTGGTGTAAGTGCACAAAAAATAAAAATGGAAAGGCATAACACAGCTGAATGGAAATCAAGAAGTTAAGGATTAAAGAATGAAGAGACAGCAAGCAGAAAAGTTAGGAAACATGGCAGGTGCAAAATTATGCAGTTATACACATAGAATGATTTAGACAACGGTCTTAAGAATCTCCAACAGGTTTTTGATACTGAGGATAGCAATATGTAATACTAAAACCATGCTTGGAATACCTGTCATTCTGGTCTTGCAGATGTGTGCTGCTTCTATTTTTGTATCAATTATTGCTATACTCTCTCTCAAGTAGATGTTCAAAAAATTAAAAACGTTAATAAAATTTTGCAGTCTAAAAATTAGAGAAAAAGAAAGGCTACAAGGACAGCCAATATTTTTGCCCTAGCCCTTCAGTGTCAGTGAGGACTCAGGACATAAGAAAACCTGTATTGTAACATCCTACAACTCAGTGATGTCCCAAATTGTCTATTCAAGAGATTATGGGGCCACAGAGGAAAGGATTGATGATTTATAGTGTGCCTAAGGAGAGTCACCTACAGAGAAAACATTGTCAGACTTTCACAGAGAGCAAATTGGTCAAGCAATGACCATGACTCATCCAGATGGCTGACACTGACGAAAGTTCTATGAAACACTGCACATGGTTACAAGGTAAATTCTGAGGGGATTTGATTCACCTTGTTAGATAAAAAGTTCCTTTTTTTGTTATACAGGTCTGTCATTATCTTGGTCTCAACCATCCAGCAGAAAAGTTTATCCATGAGATATGAAAAGTAAATTCAGATTAATATACCAGCTGTAAAAGACTCAAGTGAACAGCTTCCAACATTGCCAGATATTCTGCTGATAACCCATAGCTATTATGGACTATTGGAGTATATTTATAGCTACTTTCTCTTTGTTCAGTGAGAAGAAAGATTTATACTAATAGTGTTTTGGAAAGTTATAATATCTGTATTTTGTACTCTAAACAACTACTCTGAAGACAACTATGTGCATTGCATTAATTATTGCCGCTGTCCTACTAACATGTTTTGAAACTGTCTCATTGTTTCTTTCTTATAAAAATTAACGAAACAACAAAATAAAAATGAAAATAACAAGTGAAAAGAAGTAATATTAATTGAAAACAATGAAGATAATGATAATAACCCTCTCATACACCAAAAGTGTTATTTTGTATTAGTTAGAATTTCACAGAGAAGCAAATCCCCTAAGATGTCTAGGTATATTATATATTCTTGCAAATATATAGTTTTATATATATAGACAGATCCATTGTTTGTTTGTTCACTGATGTTTTATAGGGGATGGATTTATGTAAGTGCAAAGACTGACATGTCTCACCCTGCTGGGTAAGGAGCAGGCCAGACCCTGGGGCAGGCCATGTAGCTCCTCCAGCTCAGCCTGTGTGCTAGATGACATCACAAGCAATTTTGTCAAGAATCAAGAAAAGGCAACACCAGAAGTAAAGGTCCATGGCAAGCTGGCAGAGCACCCCTTTCCTGAGGGAGGCTCCTCGTTGGTTCTCTGAGGTCTTCAACAGATGAGACGAGTCTGCGAGTCTGCTGCAGCTACTCAGTGTGACTTACTTAAACTGGCCTTTGTGAGTGATAAAGTCCCTCAAAGGACTCTAGAAACAACTGCAGTCATACCTTACTGCTCACCGGAATGCTTGTGACTCAACTTGTCACACAATATTAGTCTCAGCAGTATTAAGCACGATGTTTCACATACAGTGCTTATTAATATGAGGTAATATAAATTTAATAGTACTATTACTCATAAGATGGAAGACGGCTGAAAGTGTGTGGGGTCACCAGTCTTGCTGGATGCTTGACGTTGGTACCTGAGAAAGAATTAATGTATTGAGCCAAGAGATACAGGCTTAGCAAAGAGCTGGGTACAGGAAACAGTCTCTCTGGTGGATTCTCTTTAATGTAGTAGAGAAGAAAAACATGCAAATTTCTTTTCTTTTTTAAACTTTGCTTTTGTGTGAATGTTTTAAAAAGGATTATCATGAATCTCATCCTTATTGCTTAAAAGTAAACAGAACAGCAATGTTTAAGCCACCCGATGTCAGCTGTAGTGGACAGAATAATAAAGATATCCACCACCGAATCCCAGGCCTGCAAATCCATTCCCTTACATGGCAATAGGGCCTTGCAGATGTGACTAAGGTAGAGATCTGCCTTGAAGGAGGATGCTGGACCAATGAGACGGAGGGATGTGATCACACTCGTGCTTGAGAGCTGAGAGCATCTCCCTGCTGTGCTCCAAGGAAGATCGGGCTACAGAGAAAGGGCCAGAGAGATGCAACGCTAGCGGTACGGAAAATGTGTGTCTGTGTGGGAGGGGTGAAGGGATGTGGGCAGCCTCTAGGAGTTGGAAGAGACAAGGAACGGGTTCTCTCCTAGAACTTCCAGAAAGGAATGTGTCTCTGCTGTCATCTGATGTTAACCTTCAGACAGCTGAGTCAGACTGCTGACTTACACAACCGTAAATCATAAAGCTGTGATTTTAGGCTCCTTGGTTTGTGGTAATCCATAAATGTAGACATAGAGAGCAATCATCACACATCCTTATGGTGAGGCAAGAAGAGGACTTTTTTCTTTTTAATCTCTTCTCTGCTTTCTCTGTTTAGTATTTTTCCACATTTTTTTGATAAAATATTTCCTTTTCTGGACTGGGCAAATAACTCAGCAAATTAAAGCACCTGCAAGTAGACCCAGGGGCTTGGGGCTCGATCCCTGGGCCTGCCCTGCCAAGGTGACATAACAAATGAAGCGAGCAGAGCAGCTATGGTAGCTACATTCTCCATTGCTGGATGTGTTCTGAAGGGACACCAAATAGTTCCGTGGATTGAAGTTCTTGCAAGCAGGTGCCCGGAGTTCGGCCCTGCCCCTGGGGCACACTTAAATGGCAATTGAGACTGGGCGTTGTGGCATGTGCCTGGAATCCCAGCTCTTGGGAGGCTGTCAACAGGCAGATCACTAGGAGTCCAATGTAGCAGTGAGATCCTGAACACCCTGTAGACCCTTCCCTAAAATTAAAAAAAAATTTTAAAAATCTTTTCTTTATGACTTTTAGGACAGCTATCTGGCTGGCCCTTGAAAAATATTCTTTTGTTTTTTGAAAAAAAAAAAAAACTGTTCTTGCAAAGTGAAAAGACAAGCTGTACATTGGTAGAGAAATCTGAAGACTTGTCCTCAAAATATAAAGCACTTTCAAAAACTCAATAATTACAGAAAAGAAATTCAACTAAACACATTTGTCAGATCACAACGCACACTTTACAAAAGATATCTAAATGTATGTCAGCATGTGCAAATGTTCTTAATTTTCATTCAGCAAATGAAGATTAAAGCAGCAGTGAGGTGTCACTCTACACTGCAGTAGTGGCTAAGATACCTAAGAGCTGTCTTAGCAGGTATGGACGAAGACGAGGCGGTACGGGAGCAGCTTTGCGTCAGTGGTGGTAGTGCATCACAATTTGCCCCTTTTGGCCAACAGTTTAGAGCATCGTCAAGTGCCAGATGCACAACTGCCATACATGATTTGGCCCTGCATTCCCAGGCACTTCCTGAAGGGAAGTGTCCAAAGATTTGTCCACCAATATCCACAGCAGATGGAACTGTAATAATTGTGAAACTCAAACAACCCAAATATTTACAAAAGCATGGTGGTGTGTCCACATTGTGCAATGTGTGTGAACATTAAAAAGTAATGACTTATGTAAACACCAAAATGCATCACTTTGTGGTCTTTTCCTAAGATCACTGTAGAGCAAACACAAAAAAAGTATAAACTTCAAAGTATCCCTGCTTAGGGAAAGAAGCCCGTCAGAAAGGGAACAGCCACTGTCTTAGTTACCTTTCTCATGGCACAGGCAAAACACCCAACAGCCAAAGACAGAGGAGGAGGAATGTACTGTAGGTCACGGTTGGTGGAGGGTTAGTTCATGGCTAGCTGTCCTGGCAAGGTGGCCTGGCAGAGGAGAAGCCGCTCATGGAGGCAGAAGACAGCAAGGAAAGAAGCAGCTCGTCCAAGCAGCCACAGCCCCCTTCTATCCCCTGTGCTTTACCCAGGCTGCACCTTCACAGGGCCAGTAGCACGCACACCTGGGGGAGCCTTTCCATCACCGTAGCCAGAACTAGGACAGAGCAGTCAGTGGAACTAGCTAGGAATTACACACTCTTGGTACAACACACCTGAGCCAGGCATCGCACATTCTAGATCCAGCTCTGCCAATGACCACACAAGGCTTTGCAGGACTTCTGGCCACAGCTGTAGCATGCACTTTTTCCATGTCCATGCAGTTCTACAAAATGTACATTAACCTATTATATTATAGATTCATATTTACTGGAATAAGAAAATAGCATTAAAAGGAAGTCTGTGACTCGCAGGTGTGTACCTATGTCACTCAAAACTAGCTAAGGATTAAGTGCATGGGACTGTGTTGATAGATATCCTTGAAACAGGACAAAGAGTAATGCTGGAAATTATTGAATGTTAGTATATTATCTGCATTGAGTTATTTCCTTTATCAGGGTTTGTATAATTCTGAATTCCCCCATTCACGATCAGAGGCTCTTTCTTCCTCTTCAGTGGTTTTTATTTATTTATTTATTTATTTATTTATTTATGTACTTACTTACTTACTTACTTACTTACTTACTTAAAATCTACTGCCTTCCATGAGCTTTTTAGTTGCATTCTATTGTTGTAGCTTGAAAGCTTGGGAGTCTACTTAGGTTTCTGTCATCTCCATGGTGGGATCTGGAATGGTCTCCAGATCAAAATTCAGCCCAATAACTGTCTCAAGAATGAAGACATTTATCACAACCCAGACAACCAGAATGTCTCTGCTTTCGAAACCCTTTATTAAAGATTTTTACATAAATGATCAACCTTTAATATAACCTAACATGTTGCATGTTATAAGGTATAGTAAGTAGGGTAATTACTAATTCCATTAAATGTTTTCAAATAATCATATAGTAAAGTAAGCTATTTGTAATTCTAGTTCTTGGTTTTAATTACTTTTGTGGCCCAAAAATGGAAGAATGAAATAATCCCCTGCCCATAGCTGCTCTTTGCACAACTCGGACTTCTGTGACAGGAGTAAGAAGCGCCGTAGGACCTTAATTACTGCCGAGGTGGGGTAGGGCATGAGGTGGGTAAGGTTGCGGCAACATGACTGGCTTAGAAGGTGCCGAGGGGACTGGTAAGTCGCAGCTGCTGGTGTGTCTAAGTGGACCACGGAGGTGCAACCCTGGGCACTAGGCTGGGCCCTTGGCCCTCTCTCTCTGGTGCCTTGCTCCTAGGAGGCCGGCAGAACCTGAGCTGCCTTCTTTCTTCCCGCCCCTCGCCCATGGCATTAGGGCCTTGAAGCCAGGTGACTGGGGACTGAATCCGTGTGACTGTGAGCCACACTCAGCACCTTCTCCTTGGCGTTGTGGTCTTGTGCCCTGTCTCAGCAATGGGAAAGGTGGCAACACCGCGAGCAGGGAGGGTGTTGTCTGGGGGCTGACTCCACTGATGCCTGCCCATGCCCTCGTTTGGCTGTTTAGTACAGAACCGAGACCCAAGCCATGGAAATTCAGAGTAAGGCAGCGGAATTGAAGCAGCTCACCCATTTAGGGAAGTTCACGCTGGCGGCATAGAATGGTGCATACACACATTTCTTTCCATCAAATGAAAGAGAAGTCCAAAGAGTAGCATTCCATGGAGGTTCACAGTAAAGTCAAACGGCATTTAGTCAGTGAGGTGCACCTTGTATGGCTAGGCACACACGTGAAAAAAAATTTGAATGCCTTCATACAAAGTCAGTTTCATGTATTATTGTTTAGGGAGTCCTGCAGAATGCATAATAAACCAACAACAGCTTTCCTTGGTCACCCAATCGCAGAGGCTGACAATAACTGCATGAAGGTGCAGACGCAGAATCCACAATCTTTTCAACAATCTGCACTTGAAGAAGTGTGGAAATGTTACTTTGCACACAAACAAAGGAGTATTTCCGCACTGTGATTGAGTGCTTTAGAATGTCCTGATTTGTCATTTCCTTGCCGTCGGCAAAGTTTCCTCTCCTTGTCCTTGCTCAGGGTCATGGCAGTGTGGGCGGTCATCAGTTTCTAGATAAGTTTTGTCATGTGGGGGGGGAACCTGTGAAAATTCCTTCCGTTCTGAGCCTTCCACCTGGCCACTGAAATCACCCACGAACTATATGTGTGAGGATCGACTGTGGTTTTTGTTGAAACCAACTGAATGTAATCAATTCCTTCCTCACTTATGTATTTCTTAGTGTCTGAAAGTCACAGACTAACTTTCCCTAAGGCACAGGGTTCAGTTGAATGCTTTCAGTTCTTGTTTCTTCAGTTGCTGAGAAGCTCTGCGCTCTTATCTCCCACGCTTGCTCTTCAGAAATTGCTCTCCTCTGTCAGGCGGTTGTGTGAGGGTGCCTCATGGTGGTGATGAGCTGTGCTGAAGTCACCAAGCAGTGCTCACTAGGCTTTGAATTCAAGCCAGAGTTGCAAGAATACAAACGTGCCTTGAAGATCACATCTGGCTAAGGTGTTTTTCCCTTTTACAATGATTTCTTGAATGAATGTAATTTTCTTTTCATTTTGCATATAGCAGGGCTTGGATAAGGCTAAGCTGGCAGAACGTTCTTATTTCTAAAGCATAACCGAAGTATCTAGGCCATGTGTTTAGAAATATTAACTTTTTCAATTCATACTACTGAGTTTTACCAGAGGGTTTAAAACCACTATTGGGCCTGCCAGATAGCTCAGTGGACTAAAGTACCTGCTTAGGCAGAGAGCAGTGGCTGGGGTTCGATTCCTGGGGTGCCGTGCTAGCCCTGACTCAGGAGTGGGCTGAGAAGGCAATTGAGGCTGGATGTGGTAGCACACACCAATAATCCCAGCACTTGGGAGACTGAAAACAGGAGAATCACTATAAGTCTGATCTATGTAGTGAGACCCTGTACACCCTATAGACCCTGCCCTAAAGTTCATAAAAACTAAAATAAAACCATTATTATTCGATATGTTTAGAACTTTATCTAGGGATTTAGGAGAAGTTCCAATATTTTTAGTAATGATAGTATAATTGCAAAGCTTTAGTGCTAACTTTTGAGAATACTAAATTTAAATTTAAGTTTTTACAGATACACATTTTGTTACTGTACTATTCTACTACTACATAAAATTGTGGTTAAATCTTCCCTGCTAATTACGTAATGATTCAGAAAAAAATGCATAAGGTATATTAACAGTGTGTCTTCTTAGGAATGGCTTAAGTTATTTAAGGATAAAATTTCTTCATTTCTATGTTCTCAAGAGAACCCCTTTCATCAGAGAAGTGTACTGATTATAAGCCTATCTTATACATGCTGAAGCAAACCTGATATTTATTGCATTTAGTAACTTTTCCTCATGTTTTGAGAAGATACATGTACTATTAGCAAAGGGTAGCATTGCAATTTTGAACGTGCTACCTTCTCACAAATTTTTAGTGGCCTTATGGAGGAATAATATATCTACCCTCCAACTCGCCCATTTAAACCAGTTTGCCAAGGAGCTACCTGGCCTTCTGGTTCACAGCTGCTTTAGACACTGTAGCCAAGCTACGGAGACAACCCCAGTGTCATTAATAGACCAACGGATGAAGAATATGTGGCGCCTATGGAACAGTGTGGAGCGGTGACAGCTAATGATATACCGCTGTTTGCAACGGCGTGGTGTTCAGATAATGATGTCCAGGGAAATCAGCAAGATTCCCTAAGGAGAAGAGCCACACGGTCTCTGGTGTAAGTGAAATCCAAAACCTTGAGACCGCAGAGCTGGTTGCCAAATGCGAGGAGGATCTGGGCCAAGAGGGAGAGAGACAGAGGAGCCTTGGGTAGCACAGGTCAGCAAGCAGCTGGAAGGCAGTCCCTGCAGCTGTGGCTGGGACGACCCCGGGCAACTATAACGCGCTGTGTGGTCAGTCAAGACGGCAGGGCTTGTGTGCTTCTGCCCAAGTGATACATTTTCAAGCACTGGCCGGCTCATATGTGAATACTGCACAATGTCTGCACGTGTTGAAACGTCACGTAGGGCCTCGTACGTATGAGCAGTTTTCATGTGACAATTGTAAGATATGAAAAGAGAACTTATTAGCTATATAAATGTTTCTATTATTAAGATTCTATGTACTATAATACAAGCATTCATGAAGTAGGTAGTTATTGTTCAAATTTTGTATTTAAAGAAACTAAACGAAGAAGAAATTAGGTGACTGGCCAAAGCCACATATCTAGTAAGTAATATTACTAAGAGCTTATATGTTGTTAGCTATATCACGATGAAGCCTGATGTGCTGCAGTTAATGAGAATTAATGCGACCCATTTCAGTTTTGACTTTTGTTTTTCTTTGTCCTTTATGGCCTATAATTAACTTGTCCTCATTAGTTATATTGTCTCTAAAAATACATAAATATTAAATATCTATTCACACATTTAAAAAAGAAGAAAACTAAAATGGACCATTCAGTGGTTGCTAATAGATTCAAAGACCTGGGCAACCAATTCGTAACTCTTTCCTCTGCCCAGCAGGAAGCCGGGTGTTCATTAGTGGTTCTCTCCGCTCCAGACACAGGCAGCCGCTCATCTGTTTGCCATTGGTAAAAATGTGCTCACTTTGCAACTTCCCTGTAAATGAATTCATGCAAAACACAGGCCTTTGTGACTGGATTCTTTCAGCATAATTGTAAGATTACCATGTTCCATTATGCGTCAATATTTCACTCATTTACATTGCTAAATAATACCCCATTGTGTGAATATGCCCCATCTTATCTACTTAAATAGGCGTTTGAGTTACTGTCACATTTGAATAATGCTATTAGGAAAACTCTTACCTGAGATTTTGCACGAACTTGCCTTCGCTTAGAAGTAGGCATACCTCGGCATGGATTGCTGGGTCACCAGGAAACTCAAATTTTAAAATTCAGAGGGACTGTTCTACAAATGACTGGAGCACGTCCCATGCCCATGAGTGACGAGTGCTATTCTAGCTGCTCCCACGTTTAGGCATCCTTGCCCTGATTTATCTTTTCAATCATGAGCACCGTGCTGGGCACAAGAGGACACACTGTGCGGATCTGGTTTGTGCTTCCTGGCGTCCCGTGAGGCAGCCCCCACTGCACGTCGGCATCAGCACCTCATCTGTCGTCGTCGGACCATGGCTACTTAGGGTCCTGGCCACTTTTTAACTGGGTGATTATTTAGGGTTGAGTTATAGCTACAAGCATTGTTAAATTAATGACGGTGACTTCTGCAAAAGCGCTGTTTAAATTGATGACTGTTAAAGGGTTTCTACTGCCTCAGCTTAGCACATAAATATGATGTGACATGAAAGCTCAAATAGAATCTTATGCTTTAATATCAATTAGCATATCAAATCAGGATTCCATTAAGCTATATTTTGAAACGAATCCTATCTTGGCTTTCAAAGATAGTGTTTCTTAAGAAAAAATACAGAAAGAGTATTTGAGACAGCAAAGATCTGCTTAGTGGCTAAAAAATTATAAGGCTTGATATCATGAGAACCTACAGTTCCAGGAAATCTCAGCATTTACACCGACACAGCACTGTTGGTGCAGAAGTCGTTAATTCTATTGATGCTTTTTCCTCCTCTGCGTTGGAAACTTGCCCCTCCAGTGTCTGCGTAGGAAGATTCACAGTGTTGTCAACACCAACTGCATGTTCGAACCTTAAACACTATTAAGTTGGCTGGAGGTCAAAGCAGGAAATAAAAATATTTCCTGTGAAGCAACAGTTTCCTAATATATCAATGCTGCCCGTCTGTGGAATTACATGTATGATTTTAAACAGGGAAACCTTTGTAGAGTGGAAAGATAAATTATAATAAAAATTGAGATTGTGATTTATTAAAAAATCTCTTTCTCTCTCTCTCTTTCTCTCTCTTCCCTTTCTCTCTATTTTATGAGACAAGGTCTTGCTTTGAAATTTAATCTGGCCTTGAACTCATTATGTAGCTGCTGACTATGAAGCTCAGGCTGGCTTTGAACTCACAGGGCTCCTCCTGCCTCAGCCTCCCATGCAATCAGATTTCCTGCATGTATCAGCACACGAGGCTCTCATTGGTTTTCTTTCTTTGCTTGTTTATTTAGGTACTGAGAAGTGAACTCAGGACCTTGTACTTGCCAGGCAAGTCCTATGACTCTGTGCTATAGCCCCGGGCCCCTCCCAAAATATTTTAAAGCCTTTTTTGCCCAAAGGATCTCCACAAACACTACTGTTACTTTTCTCACTTTTTCTAATTTCTATGAATCCTAAAAAGACATCTCCACAGCAAAAGATCATCATCTTTTCTTTTCATTTAAAAGAAAATCATTCTTGAAGGATGAATCCTTTTCTTACAACCTATAAGTGTTCTGAGAGCAGAGATCTGTCATCCTATAAATTATAAAACCAGGCAAATACAAACAAGCACTCAAAATGCATTTATTAAGTGAACTAACTAGTTGCACAGTAGGGAGTAAATATTTTTCTAAGATAACCTTATTTAAGATATGGCTAAGCACTCCGGGCTTTACCACCATGAAAGTAGAAGCCGCTCTTACATTGATCTTACGGGCAAATGTATGGCTTCTGGACTCCTGGTCCTTGAGCCTCTGCAATGTAAATGCAGGGTCCTGCGAGTCCCCAGCAGACCTAGGGATGGGCACCTGCCTCCCAAGACCAGCTTCTCCACGGCATTAACAGTCATCCTTTCCAGTCCTCTTGAGAGAGAAAGAGCAGAGAAAATGCTCCCATACTGACTGTACGATTTATGAAAGAAACAAGCACTGATTACCAGTGGGAAGATTGGAGCCAGCAGTAAGATGCCTGCCCTTTACGCCATTCCTTTAGGACGCCGAGAAGCTTATTTATGTATTTAGCAAATGCCAGCCAAGCACTGTGGCAAACGTGGATAACGATGGCTACCCAGCCGGCAGGTAGAAATAACGCACATTGGAAGCATTTGACTGGCAACAAATCAATTATTTCAACAATTTTCTTCTACTTGGAAGAATGCAAGCAATCTGAGACATGAGATAGCATTTTTAGTCGTTGTAATAAGCTGCTTTCAATTCCAGGGCCAATTAAGACATTGACATTATAAGAGAGGAACACTCTCTCCCTCCAAAGGACCTAACTCCATTACCATCATGAAAAGATAATGAGGCCCTCTCTTCTCCAGTGAAGCTTCTCTAGAAGCGTCGTGAGATAATTAGATTTCTTTTGCAATAGGAAGATTGAGGGTTGAAGAACTATAGAAGAAGGTTTTTCCTTTTTCAGACAGGACTGATACAACCTAGTGATTACCAAACTATTCCTATTCTGCAGATGAGGACATTTATTCTCACAAATCTTCCTTTCACAAGCACACATGTGAGGGAGCAGACCTAGATCTTGAAGCAGCTCACCTCATGAGAAGCTATGGAGGAGGCATTGCCCAAGGAGAAGTGTGCAAATATATAGCCGTTTGCTAAGCAGGTTCTTCAAGCCCATGGTGCTCAGCCCTGGCATGGCTGGAGACACAGATCAGGAGGGCAACACAGGCTCCCAGCCTGTCCACCAAGGCTGGCAGTGATGGGCGCCCTGGGAGCGGAAAGGAGACAGCTCTGTTGCTGACCGGCCAGTTTTTACTATTTGACAAATTGATTTTATTTTATTCTCTTCCTCTCTTATGTGCAAATAATATCTTTTGCTGAATTGTTTCATGTTGGCTTGTAGAGAGCATGCTCTTCAGCCCGTTTTACTTTGGATTTCCAAAGAACAAGACTATTTTCCTTTCTTCTCTTTTTTGAAGATCTTTACTGTGCCTTTCATTTAAATTTTACTTTTGGAAAGTGAAATTTTTATTCCCTATACTTATTCATGCCATGTGACATTTGTTTCATCTTCTCCCATTTATCTCTCCGTATATAAAGCTACACAACATCGTAGGTTGACACACTACCGTGATGCACTTATTTAAAGCAAAGAGATGGAGAGTAGCCCTAGAAGTATAGGGCACTGGCTTTTCAAAATGTATGATTTCAACATGGTACTTTGCTAGTTAGCAGCGTCTTTATTTTTGCCATTTGGGATATCCATTTTCAGTTTCAGCCTATGAGTTTTTTTTATGAGTGAAGTGTGTTTCTTGTACACAGCATATTGTTGGATTTGGCTTCCTTATTGGTTTGAACTTGCAACTTAATACTTAAAATCACCTTGGGGAAGTCCACACATGCTGGCCAAACTGCCAAGTTTTGCTTCCTCTTTCAGCCCTGCTCTCACCTATGCCCTTCCCTAAATCATCTTCATGTCTGTATAAAATCTACCTCTGTGTTCTCCATCATCTCTTTAATTTGCTCTTCAATCTATATATTAAGTTTTTCAAATATGAAAAACTACGTGATATTTACCTTTGTTTCTCTGATTTATTTCACTTAGGAAAATGGTTCCAAGATCACCTTTTTTTTTTTTTTTTTTTTCTCTCCAAAAAATGGCTGAGATGTACCCAACTAAAATGGCTAAATAGTACTCACTCCATTGTACAAATATATCCAATTCTGTTTCTCTGGCCATTTGCTGATAGACGTACACACCACTACCCTAACTTAGCTGTTACAAATTGCGCTACTGGACAGACAGATAACTTGCATAAAGTGATTGTGCAGTCACAGAGGGACTGGGCTCCTGAGAAGTGCTTGAAAAATGAAAACATCAGAATCGTGGATGGAGATGGATCTGAGGAAGTCCAGGCCTCAGGACAGAGACGCGGTTCCCAGGTCTGCTGCCTCCCTACAGGATAAGCAATAAATCGTGGTTGTTCTGCTATTAGCCCGCCGGATCCAGGAATTGCAGGTAAGCCTGAGTCACTCAGGTGGCCGGCCAGAGCATGTGAACCCGAGCCTTCTCAAAAATGCCCTCATTCTCCCCATGTACACCAGCTCTGTGACCTATTTCGGGATTTTTTTTTTTTCTTGGTGCCAAGCATCAAACCCAGAGCTTCAAACTTGCTAGGCAAGCATTCTACTGCTGAGAAAAATTAGCCAGTTCCTGTGACCTGATTCTATCTTGGATCAATAGTAGCTAAGCAGCTCTACTTGTGATCCTATAGGTTGACTGTCATTTGATTCATGTTGTACATGGTGGCCTTGCTGTATAAATCACCCCTGGTGAAGGACCTCAGTGGCCACCCACTCAGGACCCTTCCTCTCTCTCAATATCTATCACTCAGTAAAGCTCCCCTGTCATACTAGTGTCCTGCTTTGTTTTCCTGTCTTTCCCTTCTTCCCAATCTTACCGGATACACTCATTCCGCTAGACATCTTAGCTCGAGTAGCTTCACTGTATCTAGGCTACACTTGGGGATTTTTGCCGTGTTGGTTTGGTCATCATGCTTTTATTTAGGTGCTCTGTATCATAAAAATACTTTATTTTCTTCTCAATGTTGAAAGATAATTCTGTAGGATATTTAAGTTTGGTTTGGAAGTTATTTTCTTTTATAGTTTGAAACACTTCCCTCTAAGCTCTCCTGGCCTTTAATGTTTGGGTTGAGAAAGTGGCTAGAATTTTAACCTTTAACTATGATGCCTTTGCTCTCATAGCTTTTAAGTCTCTGCTCTTGTATGGGATTTCTGTTTTAATCGTTCTGTGACATCCAGTGGGTATTTCTTCTGATCATAGCTATCTGGTGTTCAACGTTCTTCACTATCTGTATGCTAATTTATTTTCCACATTTGCATTTTTTCTTCTATTGACCTGTAAGCAGATTTCGATGCCCTTTGTGCTGCTTTCTTATTTTGTGGTAACTTCTGTTAACCTTTGATTGGTTGTCGTCCTGTCCTCAGCAGCTGCTAAAGCCATTTTTCATGGTTTCTGTTGTTGCTTTTAAAATATCTCTCAGTAGCTTCACCACTCACAGCCCTGTTTTCTAGGTCTGACTCTGCCTTCACGCTGGTCCCTTCAGCTACCCACTCTTTCAGTTCCTTGGGTTTCTGTTTGAAACGTTCTTTTCTTTCTTTTTCCTATTTATTTATTTAATTGTCTTCATTTCACTAATCTCTGCTCTAATATTTATTTTTGAACATTTTTATCATTTTAAATTTTTTATTAAAATTTATTAAAATTTTAACAAGAGATAACAATATGAGAGTTTCAAAACATGTTAGTGGCACACTCACAATAATTGACACACTGCATATTGTTGTCCTCACAAAAGTTATACGGAGCACAGGGTGCAGCCATGACACATTTTCTAATCGATATTGGTTCAGAAAAAAAAAAGAAAAAGAAGAAAAACTTTTCCTCTCTTTGAACTAGAAGGAAGTAGTTGTATGTATAGTCCAATGTTTCATAATTGCAATGGGTTACCAGTGAAACTGGTAATGTTGAGGGCTGTTGATGTAAGCCTCTTACAGCTCACCATACTAATCTAGCTCTGCATTTTATGCCTCATAATTGAGCTTTCCTGATGTGTGATCAAGGCTATGTTAAAGCACGACCTCTCTAACAAAACTTTCATCATTTGTATTTTCCAGGGTCAAATCTGCTGAGGATTAACTTTGGAACCATATAAAGTGCTTTGTAGAACTGTTGTCAGTGTCAGACATTGGGACGAGTCATGGCCATTGTTTGACTAATTTGTTCTCCGTAAAAGCACAAGAGAATGTTTTCTCCCCAGGTGACTCTCCCTAGGCACACTACACTTCATTTATCCCTTTCCTCTGAGGTCCCACAATCTCCTTGACCAGAAAATTTGGGAAACCACAGAGTTATACGATGTTATAGCACAGGTTCTCTTATGTCCTGGGTCCTCAGTGACCTTGAAGGGCCACAGCCAAAATGATGGCTATTCTCATAGCCCTTCCTTTTCTCCAATTCTTGGTCTGTTAACCAACACTTTCAACTCTCCAACAGAGAAGTTTCATGATACAACTACTCTATAACATAGGTAATTGAGTTCAACATCACTGCCTTTCTAAATATCGTACATCTTAGACTTAGCGTGATATTGATATTTTCATTCAATCATTGATATTGTAATAAATCTCTACAGAATGTGATAAAAACATTTACACATTTTTACACATATATTTAGAAATGTAAGAGTGTACAAAATTGTAGCCTGTCAAGCCTATGATACTATGTGTAGTCTCTTATTCTCAATTAAAACCCTTTTTAAAATATTTTTGCTGACCAACCATTTACTGGAGAGAGAGTATAGCAGTAACTGAGTTTACATTAGAAGCAGCACACATCTAAAAGTCCCAAATGACACGCATACCAAGCGTAGTTTTAGTGTTGCTTCAAAAATCTTTGATTTCCGTTCCGCTGTGTTATGCCTCTCCATTTTTATTTCTTCTTTAGGTTTCTTATACTAGGGAGACTATACAATATTTACAAATGTAGGTCTGGTTTATTTCACTTATGAGTATATGTTCAGTATACATCCATTTATATATGAAGTCTTCCAGTTTATCATTCTTTATAACTGAGCAATATTCCATTGTATAAAAATACCACACCATTTTTTAGCCATTCTTCCAATGATGGGCATTTGGGTTGTTTCCAAGACTTGGCTATGACAAATTGGGCTGCCATAAACTTAGGTGCACAGATAATGGACTCCAGTTTTCTGTTACTCTGGGCCTTCATGCTTCACATATCTTTCTTCAGGTATACCTGGTCTTTACTGCTGTCTTCTGTAGATGGGCAAAAGTCTGCGTCATCAGCATTGCTGGCCATGTGGTAACACGTGTGCATTGGCCAAGCACTTTGCTGGTCAGTCTTCTTGCCTCCACCGATATTCTTTGAAGATATCTGCACCCAGTAGCATTTTACTCTCTCCTCCGTCACACTGTCTGGATTGGCCTTGTGTGAACTGTGAAATTTTGGAGGCATTTTTAATCTTTACTTATTTATTTATTTACTTAACTTTTTGCCTTCTCAGGTGTCTTTTGGCTTTTTTGTTTTATGTGTTGAGGTCTGGTCATTCGCTATCGCAGGTAGGTTCATTGCTAGATTTGAAACTTCCTTAGCTAATGTCTACTTTTCAGAGCTATCACTTGGAATTGGCTACGTATTGGCCTCTGCTTCTGCCCCCAAACCCAGTTACTTCTGGTTACCTAGGCATGAAGGTTGCAGCTACCCAGTACCCAGTTCTGTGAGCCCTGAGTAATCCAGATATGGGCATACACAGAAAACTGACTAACAGCAACAACTCTTTCACCTTGGTGACATTTGTGGAATCAACAGCAACAAATGCATAAGAGATAACCGGGCTACTGAGGAAGACGAAAAACCTATCCTGCACCACTTGCAACCAAAACATGGAGCTCTGTGTAGTAACATAACCATTGAGGCAAATTAGATTGTTGTGGTTTGCGTCTAGGTGTCCCCGCAAAGCCTCCTGCCGTCATTGGGAAGCTTCTGGAATTTGAAATTGATTACTTTGGGTGTGGGCGCTGCACCTCCCCTGGGGCAGGTGATTTGCATTTCAATGTAAGGAAGAAAGAGAAATTAGCTGCTTTAGCTGCTGCTAGCTCTCTCCCCTCTCTCCTGCTCTTTGCTGTCCACCATGGAAGTTGTTTTTTTTTTTTTTTCTTTTTCTGCCATGTGCCTCTCTGCCTTGAAGCCAACTGAATATGGACTAAAACCTCCAGTAACTGTGAGCTAAATAAACCTTTGTTTCCCTCATTTTGAGTGTCGGATGTTTGTCCCAGCCGTGAGAGAAGAGTCACTAAGACACAGACATTGACCTACAGTAAATCCGGCCACTAGATTCTGTTAAATATAAACCGTTTAGGAGATGCTCAGGCCTAAAGCTGGGCTCAACACCTTCTTCTGCAGACGTGGTGACAGCTACTTCCACTGAACCTGGGTGCCCTCTGCAGAATGTAGGGCTCCATTTCCTCCTCTCCTAAGCTTGAACTCCTCAGAGGAGTTCAGGGAATCTTCCTACAGCCCTGTTCTGCACCCGTCTCCTGGGGCTGTCCCTTACCTAGTCTGGTAGTCTCCTTGGCAGAGGGTATGCAGGTGCAGAGACTGCCAGGAATTGGTGGCCTGAGGTACTTGGTGGTGGTGGTGGTGTGGCGTGGTGCCTGCAGCTTCACTGCTACTCTTCCCTTTAGACCTTGCGTGGTGCTTAGCAGGGCCCTAAGTTTACTTTTGTAGGAAATGGAGCTAGGGTGCAATGAAAGCTTCCAGAGAATTGCTAAAGTAATTAAGATTTAGAAAGTCAACTACGACAACGTTGGGAAGTAGGCGATAAAATGAGAGGACTGTAGAGTGTTGGTCACTCTCCTGCGATGGGGTTTAGGTGATCAATGTTGAAAGTGTGATCTAGGTTTAGGAAAGAGGAGCAGAAAGTGGCAAAGAATGTGCATTGTCATGTTTTGGGGATGAAAATAAAGAGATACAGATGTTACTGAATTTTTTTGGCTATTAGAATCCCGTGGTTAGTAGAATTTGTTGTTGTTCAAGAAACAAAGACTCAAAACCAAACGTTTCCCAGTACCCACCAAAAGGGTATGGAGAGCGTGGGCATCTGTTCTAAGAGCCCCAGCGCCCCTTCCACAGAGCTGACAAAAACAGACGCCGAGGGGTGTGAGGCGCTGAAACTAGAGCGGAGGAAGTGCGCCTGAGAAGGGAGGACGGGCACACGAGCCGTCAGAAGTCCGTTCTGGAGGACGGGTGCATGAGTTTAGCACTGGGAACTGGATACGGTGCCCTATAAATCTTGAAGGAGGTTGTGCTTATCTGGCTTAGGAAATAAGAAAAAAATAGGCTTGGGGAAAAGATGACCGATTTACTGATGAACTAAGAGCCTGAGAAACTGGCGTCCTGTCCACGTGGGGACATGTGGAGCACCACGAGATAACATAAAACGGTGTGAAGGAAACGCAGTGCACGCCAAGACAGGAGCCAAGGGAAAGGCTTGCTTGACCGTTTCACGGCTGTCATTCCGCTTGGACCTGCGGCCAACAAGCGCAGATGCTGAGGAGATGCGTGCTTGGGCCAGGAGGGACGCCACAGCCACCTGGCTCTTCGCTTTGCATTCCACCCTGAGCTGCAGAACTGCTTAAAAATCCAGGCTTTATTAAGGCCACGACATACCAAGGACGTTTAATAGTACTGCATCCTGGTGTCTGGGAAGAATGCTGCATATTATCTTTCATTTTCTTCCAGTAAAGCCTTAAATTACATTTGAGAATATATGAATATGTACACGGTCCACAATCCATCTTTCCTGGGTTGAGGAAAACACTCACAGCTTTGCAGAAAGAGGCTGAACTGCTATTGTTGCTCACATTCCTTCCGCACAGAGCACGTTTTATTTTTCTCTCTCTATAGCTTCCTGTTTTTTGGGGAGAGGAAATAGTTCCTCTTTTTTTCTACCAAACAGATGTAGATGGAAAACTTATGTTTGGAAAGAAACGGGTGTCATTGTTTCTCACCGGGGTTGAGGACAGTTTGTCCCTTGGCTCCTTAGCTGATTCGCTCCCTTCCCTTCTCTGCAGCTGCTTTGTGCACTCTAAGAGCCTGGCAGGGCCACGGGTCCTGAGGAACCTCACAGCCCCACGGGGCCAAGCAACAGTAGCGAAGGGGAAACAACAGTGTTTGCCTCTCTCATGAGCGCCATGGGCAAGGAGCACATTGGTGTCGTCCCTCCTCTGACGCAGCACACGGGGCGCCCCGGACCATGGGCCCCGAAGGCGCATGCTCAGTTAATGTCCTCCACCCAGCTCGGGTCTCTCCCAGTCACCACCTTGGCCATTTCTTCATGTCGCCTTAGAGCCCGATTTGGACTTTGCAGAGAATCACGCTCAAGGCTCCAGCAGAGTCCATGAGTACAATCATTATCATTATTATTATTATTACTATTATTTTACAATCTAATAAGCTTCCTCCACTTCCATGCCATTTAGATCTTCTGCATGCGATCCTTACAAGGTATTTATAAAAGCAGAATGTGGCACTGTGAAATGAGATACACGTTTACATTTTCAAATCTGTTTGGGGGGATTTATAGCATTGCTACTTTTAAAGAGAATACAAAATGCACAATAATAACAATAATAACAAAGAAAGACGGCAACACAAAACAATACAGACGGAACAGAATTTCAAAACAAGAATAAAAAATTAGCCAGGCGTGGTGGTGCATGCCTGTAATCCCAGCACTCGGGAGGCTGAGGCAGGAGGATCGGTGTGAGTTCGACACCAGGCTGGGCTATGAAAGTGAGCTCAAGGCCAGCCTGAACTGCATAGCGAGACCCTGTCTCAAAGAGAGAGAGAGAGAAAAAAAAAGAATAAAAAATTAACAATGGTTGCTACAGTATGTATTCAAATTTGTTGCTCAGGTTATCAGATATAAGTATGAAAGATTGGTCAAACAATTAAACATTACCTCTTCCTTTCAATAAACCTTAAGTTTTTCCTTGTTCTTTTAGCTTTAATTTTTAAAATTTATTTAAAAAGGGAGTATAATAACAGTTAGATGAGACATTAAATAAACCTTTTTGTGGGAGGATTTATTTATAAAATAATTTCCGAAGTCAGTAAGTTAATGGTAGAAAAAGAACGAGTCACTCTGGGTAATGACTTGATTAAAAGGTACAGGAGTGTCTGAAAGATAAAACTACCTTCGATCAGAAAGCTTTTTCATAAGGGACTCATAAGACACTAGCAGACTTCCTTCCCCTTTTATGTAGCCCTAATCTACTCGTTATTGTTAAGAACACATTTCCAGATAACAGCAAGCTGCCTGTCTTTCACTTAGGGTGACAGTGGTCAGGCTAAGTGGTCAGCACGCATCAGATCAGCACCCTGCCCCTGTGACCGGAAGCCAGCAGGAGCAACAGGGAAGCCAGGCTGCTCCCCAGGGTGGAGGTGAAGCCCAGTGTCTTACAGGAAGAAGGGCGTCAGAAGCCTTCGCTGCTGCGGAGACAGAGCACCCCGCACTTACAAACTGAAGGAGAACAGGTATGCTCGGCTCACAGCGTTACTGGTGGTCCTGAGCTTCGAGACTCCGGAAGCAGAATTCGGAGGGAAGAGCCAGGGACAAGAATACGGCCTCTGCGTACGATGCTTTGGTTCACTTGGGAAGTTACCCAGGAGGGGAGTAGCTGCGTTGAACAGGAGTCCAACCCTAGCTTTATTTTGTTAACATCTGAAGTGATAGGTTATGTTATTATTTTATTTTATCTTATTTTGTTTTGGTACTGGTGATTAAACTCAGGATCTTGTATTGCAACACAGGTACTCTTTCTACTGCAGTGTGGAGTAGAAACCTCCGCACTGATTGCCACAGTGCTTGTACCAGTCTGCACTCCCACCACCCGTGGAGAAGGGTGTCTTTCTGCTCACAGCCCTTCTAGCATTTGCAGGCTGTTGTGTTCTTGAGGACAGCAGTTCTCCTGGGGTGAGATGGAATCTGGGTATTGTTTTAATTTGCATTTCTTGAATGACCAATGATGTTGAACATTGTGTCCTATAATTGCTTGGCATCTGTATTTCTTCCTCTGAGAAGTGCATATTCATCTCAGATGCCCATTTTTGGACTGAGTCCTTGAATTTTGGGAGCCTGATTGTTTTTAATTCTTTATATGTTCTAGATAAAAGTCCTTTGTCTGAGGGACACTGGGCTATATATTTATTTTCCACTTTGTGGGCTTTCTTTTTATTCTGTTGCTGATCTCATTTGACATGCAGAAACTTTTCAAAAAGATGAGATTCCAATTGTTGATTCTTTGAAGTAAGTCCAGTGTAGTTCTCTACCTACCCTATGTCTTTATGATTTCTGTTTATGTTTTCTTCCAGAAGATTTAGTGTTTCTGTTTTAATATCACAACAGTATATGTGTACCCATGTTTATACCAGTATAATCTATCATAGCTGAACCTTAGAAACAACCTAAATGCCCATCAACTGAGGAATAGATAAAGAAGGTGTAATTTTACACAATGGAATGTTACTGTTATATATATATATATATATATATATATATATATATATATATATATAAAGGATAAATGCAGGCTTTTATCACTAAATGGATGCAAGTGACCATATTCCAAAGTGACATGAATTAGCCCTGCATGTCCGAACATCATGTTGTCTCACTAGGGTAAGAACCAGAAAGAATAAACAAAATCAGAAAGACACAACAGGTACTGTGAAAGGAAAAGAATTTATCCAAAGAGAGGGAATCACTGTGATTGGGGGAGTACAGGAAAGAGAGTGGGGAAAGGGAATGTGTGTGTGTGTGTGTGTGTGTGTGTGTGTGTGTGTGTGTGCAGGGCGGCTTGACTGGTTATCCTGCTGATTGCTGCTGATCCATGGAAAGAAGCGAAGAACGTTTAAAACTTTTTTCTCTTCTTAATTTCTTACTTCTCATTTTTTTCTAGTTTTCCATGCATGTATCTGGTAATCTAAACAACTAATTTGAAAGCAATTCTGTGCAACACAACAATTATTGTCCAATGGATGTTATTTGATTTAGTGAAATTCTGGATCATTTCTGATACTTCTTTTGTTATTGTTGTTTTGTATTCTCTTAAAGATTCCAGCCACTCACATCTCACTGCTGGTGTCGCCTCTTTCCACCAGGCTCTGCTTCCCAGTGTAAGACATTCAGGGTATTTTAGCCCGCAGCACAGGTGCCAGCAGGACCCTGTTGTTGACACCCTCAGCGAGGGCCTGCGGCCTGTAGCTTCATCTCCACTGTCTGTCAGCAAAAGGCAAGAGACCTCTGCTCCTCCTCCAGCTGAGTGCCACGCACCAGTCCCGCTTTTCCACCTTGGCTTTAAGAGCCACTTAGTCCTTCCTTACAATCGCCGTAAGCTGTTTCCTGAAAGGGCCTTGTCCTGCCTGTGCCTCCTCGTTTCCTTTCCTGGCCCCGGTCCAGCTTTCAGATTCATCGTGTGTCCCCACTTCAGAAGACCCCTTGATGTGCTGTGTTTAGATTCTCACTCTCAGGGAGCTCTCTGGGGTGCCTGTCTGCAGGCCACTGATCACATGGGACCTAAATAGGCTGGGCGGCCAAAAGCAAAGGAAGACTTTTAAATTCTTCTTTTATTTCATGTCTTTGGTACTCTACGGCTTGGACTCACTCATCGTTCACCTATTTTGAGTCTCCTCAGCACTGGGATGACGGGCATGTGCGACCATGCCCAGATGCAGGAGTTTTGAATTCTAATTTACATTTCATCACAGACCAGTTTTCGACTTTGTACCCATCACCAGCCCCGGGGGTCGGTCTGCACCTGCGCATCAGTGTGTGGCTACCTACTGTACTTCTGAGAATGTGAAAGAAAAAACACGGTTGATGAGGCACGGTCCCTTGGAAACACGTGAAAGCAACTGCTGATGAATTATTTTTCAGTGGTCTAAGAGGAGACAGAGCCGCACTGGGGCAGATAATTCTGCTTCTCTTTACAAGATCATTCACCTCAAATACTAATCAATATCTGAGTGATCTGAAATTGTTTCTGTGATTTTCTTGATTGTCCAGAGAGGCCCTGTATTGGTCAGGGTTTTGCTTAGAGGAACAGAATAGATATAATATAAGGAATGGATATTAACACAAAATATACAATCTATAAGGAATTATAAGATTGGCTTACAATAGTCAGCCACAGAGTCAGATGAGGAAGCACACACAGGGCGTCTGCACGCTCCGGACCGAAGAATTCAGTCCCGAGGTGGTCTGGACTTCACTGCAGCACTCCGTGTAAGTCTCTGCCAGCTGATGGGTCTGCAGAGGAAGACTGAAGTGTTTGTAATGGACACAGAAGAGTCTGTGATGGATGGCGAAAGATCCAAGCTGGAGGCTGAGGAGTCTGCGCTGCAAGCCAGACGATGAAGTCCAATCTGAATGCAAAGACTGAAGCTTCTCCAACAAAGTGAAGTGTTGACTCCTTCTCCAGCCCTTTGAAAAGTCTTTTTGTGCTCAGTCATTCTGACGTGGGCCCACTGCGCCCTAGGGTGGAACCAATCATACCCCAGGATTGGCCCTTGATCCCGGTCTAGGGAGAAATACAATCATATCCTAGGCAGGTGTGGTCATGCTCCAGGGAAGAACCAATTGTATCCCAGAGTGGGGTTTCTACCAACAGGGAACCGGGCTGCTGAGTCATTCGGCCAAGTTGACACATTGTGTCAACCACGACAGGCCCATTAGCCATACCAGACAAAGGATCATATATCCATCCCGGTGTAATTATTTATTTTTTTTTTAAAAAGGGCGTGTTTGTCATACTGACGGAAAGCACAAAGCAAAGAAAAAAAGAATTAAATAAGGCAAATCTGTGTCTATTAGGCACAGCTCATAATTAAGTCCATTACTGAAACAGTTTCTGAATACCCCTTGACATTTCAGAGGAGAAAACAGATTTAAAATAGCCTCAGGAAGAAAATCATAGTTGCAGAAAGTGAACAGTGGTTTTGTGTATTTGAATCTTTGCTTTGCATATTTCCTTTTCTTCTCTTGGGCAAGAGAAGTGAATTAAAGAGAGATTCAAGGTTCTGTTACATTCATGATATTTTAAAACACTTGGTGTTGTCCTGAAAACCTAAACTACAATGGCTCTAAGGAAGGAAAACCAGGAGGCGTCGTCTTCTGCGCCTGTTACTGGATTTTGTGAACTGAATATGTCTTCTGTCAATACTCATTGATCTAATCATTCATTTAAACATGCAGTGATATCATTTATTTAATTACACACAGTGCTTATTTCTTTAGCCAATTATCTTTCACCTGTCAAAAGTTTTGTCCTCTGCCCAGCTTCCTTCAACTATTTGCATTGTACATATCACTCTTCGTGTTATAACACTCTTATAATACCAGAGCGGGTATTCTACATTGTACTTTGTGAAATCACTCTACTAGATCACTACATAGACTGTGAAATGAAATAAAGATAGCACACCAATCCTATTCACCGGCCTATGCCCTATGGCAAAGTCAGCCTAACATACAGGGCTAACGTAGTTCCTGTGTCAGCCTTCCCAGTACGGGGATCATTTGGTGTGCGCCACCAGGCCCGGTCATGGTGTTTGCCTCAGCATGCCTGGGAGTGTGGCCAGTGTGACCTGCAGTGCTGGGGACCGAACCCCAGTCTCTGTGCTTCTCCCAGCTCTTGATTAACATTTCATGGCTTTACAAAATTACGTTTATATTGTGCAGCTAAAATGTAGTTGGCCTTTCTAGGAATTTTAGCAATGAGATAGCCAGATATAGAGAAATGTAAGTGTGGATTAGAGCTCATCTCAAATTGTCTGTCCTTGTTCCTTTCAGGTCTTTTTGCAACATATCATGGTAAGTATATCACGTTGCTTGTCTGCGGCGGCTGAGGGTATTGAAAATTTCTTCGTATGGCTTTTAATCTAGGAAATTTCCCTTCTTCAGCATTCACTGATTATTTGAACTTGAGATCAAAACATTTTTCAAATTTGTAAGAGACATATTCTAGATGATATTGGCCTGCTGGGATTGCCCTTGCAAATTTTGTCTTAATCTTTCCATTTTTGTTTATATAAAATGAAAATCTGTACCTGTAAGGTGCACCCGCTCATCAGTGCTTCTCCGTGTGCCGGGCGCTTTCCCGTGCCTGTGTAGATACCTTGAGCGGCCTGCACTCCCTTTCCCGTACTGTTAACATATGCAACGTGCAAGAAAGAATCCAAACATGACTTTAAATAAAACTCTAGCTTTTCAAAAAGTCACACCAAATAATCACTGTCTAGTCAACAATCACTGCTGTTGTCAAGGCCGGGATCTGTCCAGAGCGATCATGGTTTCTCCACTCTGGGAAGCTCTCTGATTTCTTTTTTCTATTTCCTAATTTAGTTGCTGTGTTCTCCATCTTAAAATTACTCCATGTCTGTATGTCGTGAGTCCACTGTTTTCTCACTCTAATATCTACAGAGTCTGGATATTGTCTCTTCATGCGTCTTTCTGTCTTCATTTGTTTTCCAGAGACCTTTAAATTATATCTCTTTTTTTGTAAATTATATCACATTTTTTAAAAGATAACTTTTGGGTGCTTTGCACTTCTTTTTCTAGGTTTTAAGGTGAAGTTCGATCAGCGATCAGAAGTCGTCTGCAATGATGTAATCATTTAATGTTAACGTAGTTATTCTGTGATTAACTATCCAGGCAATAAGCTTTCACTACATGTCTGAGATCGTATTTTGCTTTCATCGTGGAAACATATTTTCTCTAACTATAGATATCTCATTGAAACTTTTATTTCCTTGAATTTTTCCTCACATAACTAAGGTTTCCTTGCATGGTCTGCTCACACACGTCCTGTGAGGACCAGCGGCTGCTCTCTCCTATTCCTGTCAGGTTTTTCCTCTGATTGGAGCTGTGCTTCTCTCTCTCCAGAGCAGGAGTTGCCCCTCCTCCTGTCTTTACCCCAGAGAGCAGGATATAGTCTCTCCTTCTGTCTCCCTGGTGACCAGGCTTTCCTCACGAACAGCCATCAAAGGTCTTCAGAAAAGTGCGTGGGTAAGCGCCATCCAGCCCTTCTCTGGAGCCAGCAGCAGTTCACTGTCTCCATGCATCTCTGCCTGATCCACTGATCACAGGAGTTGTGGGCGATGTCGTCCTACCTGCTTGTCTGATGACTGTCTTCCTGTACCCACCGGACATGACACCCTCTGTCCTTCCCCATTCTCTGTGGGACCCAGATAGGGACTGGTTAGCCTGTGGCTGCAGCTGTTGATAGGTGCAGGAAAACCGTGCACGTGGAATTCATTGGCTTTGGTGATATTAGAGCAGGCGTAGACTTCCTGAATTCCCAGCTATACCAACAAGTCTCATCATTTCTGCTGTGAAAGTTAAGGCCAAACATTTAGCTCTTGAAATCACATTATTATTTTATATCGCAATCTTGAAACTGTGTAAGCTGACGAAGGATAATTAGCCTCTCTCTGAAGTCTTACAGGCTGCACTCCATTGCAGCCAGCTCTGTTCTAGGGCTCTTGGGGAGGCTGTGAAAGCAGCTTACGGAGGGGCTGTAGGGAAACATCAGGCCTGTTGGGGGTCACTTAATAGAACAAAGAAAAGCCTTCACCAGACAGGTGGGCAAAGAGGACAACAGGAAGGGTCAGAACAAAGACCCTTCTGTATGGCTCAGGGTACAAGAAAGGGCAGAAAAGGATCAGAGGGAGATGGCCAAGCCATGTGTGCAGCCGCTTGCCAGGGTTCTTGTGGTCAGCAGATTTTATTGCTTCTTGGTCCCTAGCGTTCCGGTGTTTTGAGGCATCTTTCAGCTTACTGAGGGCCTTGTCCTTTGCCCTGCGTGCTTTAGCTTCCTGAGGACCCAGGTTCTGGCCTTCAATGCACTCTGCTTATTTAGTTTACTGAGGCGCTTGCCCTTTGCCCTTCGTCTGCGGGCCTCATGCAGAAGCGAGGTCTCAAAGACAAGTGGCGTCCTTGTGGTTGATTGATATACATACCAACACTGAAAAATTTCTTGATGTATGTTTTGGATGCTTCTTAACTTTATTCTTTGCTCTTTTATTTCTTCTTGTTTTCTTTCAAATGGGCTACGACTTCACACTGGAGATGAAGATTATTGACTTCTATCTGCCCAGTTTTCTGCCTGCAGTTTTAGATAACTTACACTTTTCCTCCTGAGAGAAGATAGTACAGTCTAAACATGATGAACTGAGGACGCCCCTTAGCGGAAGAGCACCCCCTTAGCAAACAGAGCACAATAGGTTTGATTGCACACTGCAAAAAAAAAAAAAAAAAAAAAAAAAAAAAAAAAAAAAAAAAAAAAAAAAAAAAAAAAAAAAAAAAAAAAAAAAAAAAAAGAACAAAACCCCAGATTCTTTAGCTTTTTTCATTTTCATTTTCCAAATTTCTCCATTTTCCTCTGATCTGAGTCCAGTGAATAATTCACCCAGAATAATGTTAACTATGATGGTAATAAAGGATATAATGACTTTATTTTTTATATCAACTGGAATGTTAGTTTTACCCAATTAAGCATGTAACTAAATGAAATGTCCATTATTTATTTCCATATTAATGAAAATATTCATAATTATCTTAGCCTTTTTTTGTGGCATCAGGGATCGAACTCAGGACCATGAGCTTGCCAGGCAAGCACTTATTCCCCTGAGTCATCTCCCTGGCCCTATCCTAGCTGTTTGTGGTTTGCTTTTGGTATCTATGAATATTACCATATGACTTTCTTCACCTAATTATCTTTTTTTTTCTTTTGTGGCTGGCTCATGTGCTGCCAGGGATTGAACTGTGGTCTCTACCCTTGCTTACGCTTGCCTAAGCAGGTGCATTAGTCCGCTGAGCTCTCTTGCTGGCCTCTTCTCCCAATTATTGATATTCAAAGTTATAAAACTGATGTAGTACTAACACCTAAGCATCCTTGCTCTCTTAAGAGGGGCCAGACTTCCCAGGATGGCTTATTGTTTTAATGTGGTCTAGTATTTTATTTGCTGTTAACTTTCATAGCCAGAGTAAATGAGGATGAATCCTGCCTAGCTGTGCTGTTTCTGAGTCTGTATGATACTGGCTACTTAAGAAGCATTTGACTCATTTTCTTTTTCTTTTCTTTTTTTTTTTTTTTGTGCTTTTTTGTTAGATTAATTCATCTTGCTTTCGCTTTTGGAAACAGGAATTCACTTTACAACCCGGGCTGGCCCCGCGCTTTCTTACAAAGCCAAGGAAGGCTGGCCTGCAACTCGTCGCAGCCCTCCTGCCTCAGCCTACTGAATTCTGGGATCACAGACCTGTGCCTCTAGGCCTAGCTTCTCTCGCATTTGTGAACACAAGTGCTATTTTTGTCGCTAGCACTGTAGTCATGATTTTCCTTTTCAGGATCAGAAAAGAAAAAAAAAAAAATCATGAAATCATTTAAACTTGTAAATTTTGGGAAAAATGACTTTATAAAAATACTTCAGAATAATGATATTAAGTTGGTAATATTGTATACTATTTTTGGCTTCAACTTTAAGTTACATTTTCTCAGAAAATTATTCCATATGAACTATAGTTGCCCACCATCTGAGTTGGACAAAACATTCTCTCAAGAGTCTATCGATTTATTTTCTATGGCTATTTCCACAAATCCAATCCAATATTTTATATTTGTAGTTATGCTGATTACTTTACATGATGTTAGAGATCTGTGTACTTTGCTCTAGTCTAAAGAAAAACAATTCCTGGATAGTTTTATTTTATTAACCTGACCTCTATTCTCTAAAACACTGTGTTTATATTTAGCGGACCTATCTACTCTCTTTCCAAAGGGTTGCTTATTGTTTCTTTTCTTTTTTTTTTTTTTTTTAATCAAAGTGGAAAAACAAATGTTTCACATATTTATTTTACTATTTTATGTATAATGTGGCATTTACAGTACGCATTGTTCTCAGAGCTGCACTTTCATCATATTGTGCATTGACTCAGAGGCTGGTAATTCCGCGTGAATTTGTATTTTTTGCCATTATTTTTCAAATATAACCGGCATATTTGTATTTATTTACACTTGATCTTAGCCAAAAGGCTGAGAAGCAATATACTTGTATTTATGTAAATAAATTAGCCATAATGTAATTTAATTTCAGTGGACTCAGTGCCTGCTCAGGCAGGAGCTGGGCCCAGGGTTTGATCCCCAGCATGCCTTGCTGCGCTGGCCTTGCCGCTGGACGTGGTGGTGCACACCTGTAGTCCCAGTGCTGAAGAAAGGAGAATCTTTCTTAGTTGGCTTGAGTATCATTAGATGGAAGGTAGTGACTTTTTTTTTCCCTTCTTTTTTTTTTTTTTTTTTTCTCTGTCTTTTTGAGACAGGCTCTTGCTATGTAGTTCAGAAGTGCAGGGTAGCCTTGAGCTCACTTTGTAGCCCTGGCTGGTCTCTGCATCTCTACATGCTGAAAACTAAAACTTGGTCTTGAACTCTCAATGACCCTCCTGCCCCAGCCTCCCCAGTTGTGTAATTGTAGCTGCATGCCATCATGCCTGGTGCAAGTTTTCTTCTTACCACCCTTGTAGGTGGGAAAAAACAAAACAAAACATAAGTGTCTCTCTCCTAACTAGTCTGCACATTTGTGTGGCCTGAGAAGGACAGGCCCTGGCCTGGTGGTGCAAGGAACTTGATATACTATTTGGAAGCTCTAAGGATTCAGAAAGGCAGTTAAATTTGATGGCATGAAATTCTAATGGGAATGGGAAAAATAAACCACTCTGGATACATGTCCTTCTGTTTACTCAGAGCCAGCCCGAGGATTAGGAAATTTAATAAAAGTTTAAGTTCTCCTCCCTCAACTACTCAACTAACTTTCTTGCGTTATCATTTGATTCCACATGGATTTGATATATTAAAAGTGGAAGTTAGGAAGGGTTAAGTGATGGCACTTGCGAGCATTCTGCACACTGTGGCGACGGGGAGGAGCCGAGCTGCAGCCATCCCAGCAGCAAGTGCCAGCAAGGGAAGGCCGACGAGCCAGAGGCGGCTCCTGGTGAGTTTTCCTCTGGCAGTGCAGACCCCAACCGTTGTTGCATTTTTGCAGGAGAGCTGGAACAGCTCTTGTACATAGGGCTAGTTTTCTCATAAAGTCTTCACTAACATGATCCTATTATCTCCAAAAGGCTTGATCTCTTAATATATTAGACATCAGGATTCCATTTCAGAGTTTTTGGCAAACACAAATGTCTACAGCTCCAGGGAAAATGTGATTAAGGACTGACCTCATACTGGAAGCAGCAGAGAGCAGAAGGCAGTGTGGAATGACCTGTGGGAACAGGAAGTTTGGATTGGGTGAGTGCAGGCTCCGTGCATGAGTGGAAATAGCACGCGGGAGCCCAGCAGCATACACCATTAATACACATCAATCAATACTGATGAACTAAAAATCTATTCATCGCAAAAAAAATGTAAGAGGGGAAGAGAGACAAAAATCATGAGATATATGGGAAAAAATGTAAAATGTGAATGAAACTACGAGAGTAATTGCTCTGAGTAGAGGTGACATGCAGGGAGATCCAATCCTAGGCTTTACAGGAGAGAACTACGTTAGAGGTAAGCGCATACACAGTAGAAAGTAAAAGGGTAGAAAAGGATATACCAGCCACACAGTAGCTGTAAAGAAGCCGAAATGATTACTTTAGTGTCAAAATAGACTTCAAAAGAAAAAAAAATACTAGAGAGAGTGAGAGCACGAGTTTTCCTGTGGATAAAATGCCATTGTAAACAATTTAACAATTATAAGTGCGTAGGTACACAAAACAGAATCACCAGTAGATTAAGCGGAAGCTTACAGAAGATGAGGAGATTGACTACTCCGCAATTGTGGGGGGTGGGGTGCTCTCAGAGCTCCTTTCCCAGCCATTGTCAAGGGAACTAATGTGAAGCACGATAAGGATACAAAGACTCAGACGCCCTAGAGTCCAGCTGGGGCTGACATTGCAGAGAACACGTCCCCTCAGCAATACCTCAACCTGCCTCTTTCTCAGTGCCCAGGAACCCTTTCCCAGGATAGAGTTCATACTTTGGCCTAAAACAAGTGTCAATAACTTAGAGTTGTTCAAAATCACTATGCACATTCTCCATGAACAGCAGTGTAAACTGGTAGGGAGAATCATAGAAGTGTACCTCTGTACTTAGAGCTAAGCTTACCACCTTAAGTGCTTGGAGTTGAAAGGAAGTAAAATAAAACATCAGTCATCTCAAGTCCTGCATTCAGAAGCTAGGAAAATAGAAACAGCAAATTCGATATGAAAGAATAAGAGGGAAATTAATAAAATCATGGTGCAAACCAAAGAAATAGAAAACAGGAAAAACACGGGAGAAAAATCAATGAATCCAGAGTTGTTCTTTTTTTATTTTTTACGAAAGTCCAAGACAGTTTGTAGGTAGAAAAGTAAAGCAGATAAAAGACTTTATCATTAGTATGTTGACTCTGATCTCATGTCTGTCAGATATAGATTGTAAATACCAGCAAAACTTCAATGATAAACTTGGGAATCCATCACTGGTGCTCACCAACGTCTCATACTCTATTAGGGCATGGTAACCCAGAGTGATTGCCTGTGCTGCCATGACCCAGAGGCAGTAGAAGGCCTAGGACTTCCTGGAATATTGGGGGAGGAGGGGTCCACAGATCCCTCAGCCACCTGCAGTAGAGTTTAGGAAACAGGGGCGTGAACTTTGGCACACTGGAATGTTCTACCTGTCCTCAGGACTAGCTCAAAATGGAAGAAACGATAAGGGCCGGGCATGGTGGTGCACGCCTGTAATCCCAGCACAGGCTGAGGCAGGAGGATAGGTGCAAGTTCGAGACCAGCCTGGGCTACAAAAGTGAGCTCAAGACCAGCCTGAACTGCATAGTGAGACTCTGGCTCAAAAAGCAAAAAAAAAAAAAAAAAAAAAAAGGAAGAAACGATAAGCAGAAAGATTTTCATGATTTGGCTACAGAGCCTCTCTGCATGGCCCCTGTGTTCTATCTGGATCCCGGGGTGACACTCCCTAACCAGACGGAGGCCTCACAAGGTGGCCTAATGAATGGTGTTAGACCCTTGCTGCGTGCTCCTGAAGGGCGCTGTGGGCCCTGGACCCTACGCCCTCTCTTCCCATTTGTTAGGTAATTGATTTTAGGCTACCGAGGGGAGCACTTCTGGCCACAGGCCCAAAGCAACATTGTCGGTTAATCAGGGACAGTGGCCTCTAAGCTGTGAGCCTAAATAAGCCTTTTCCCTTTGCATCCCTTGATCTCAGGGAGCTGTCAACTTGATAGAAAGCTGAGTGGCACAGTGAACTTCTGGGATTTTGTGCAGCAATCAGTGAGATTGTTTTTTGTTGTGTGAAAGACAGTATATTTAACTGGTTCACTGCAAAGATAGAAACAAGGGATCAATTTGTCCTTGTTTTGCAAGGAGTGCTGAGATGCAGTCATAAAATATTTAGTATTGGGTGATCAGATCTTAGCATGGAATCCTGATTGTGGTCATGGCTCTACTGGAGGTATACTAAGTGGCACCATCTATAAAAGAAGGCTAACTACTGTGCACTTCCCCCACATTCTTCAAAACAGAAATGTCATTCTGATGCCTATGCAAGGTGACAAGGAAGAAAGGTGACTTACACATAGTGTATAATATATATAAATATTTTTTTTCTCTATAAATTAATCACTGCCCATTTGGAAGTAAGGGTTTTCTGGGTAATATTTCTACTTCTATTTTTCTTCTTTCTTCATAGATTTGGGAAAGTCAAATTGTCACGGAAATATACTATTTTACGGTTTATTTGTTTAAAATATGAAATGAGGGATTGTAAATTTGGTTAAATTCTGTAGAACTTCACTTTTTCATAAGCCTGTGTTAGTCCTGACGTACAGCCATAAGCTCATTCTTTTCTGAAAATTGTACTTGGATCTTTTCCTCTCTTACAGCGGTAGACTCTTCTATTATTCTTCAAAATATGCTTTCAGATCACGCTTACTAAAACATAAATGCTTGAAAATGGCCCTCAGTCAGGTATACGCCTCAATCTGCAGTTCCAGCTCCCAGACTGAGAAGCAGAATTGAAAATTTGAGTCCTACCTGGCCAGTTTAGTGAAGCCTTGTCTAGAAATTAAAAAAAAAAAAAAAAAAAAAAAAAGAAAGCAAAGACAGTGTGTGACTCAAGTCCAGTGCCTCAAGAAGAAAAAGAAGAAGGATGAGAGGAAGAGGCAAGGAATGTGAGCCCGGGAGATAGCTCAGTACAATAAGTGCTTGTCTGACTTGTGTGGCACACTTAAGGTCCTGAGTTCAATCCCCAGTTCTACCAAAAAAAAAAAAAAGTAATGTGAGAGGCATCAGGAAGAGGAGAGAAGGAACACAGGAAGGGTGGGGGAGAAGGAGAAGGAGGAAAAATAATAAAAAGGAAAGAAGATCAAAAAGAAAATTAAGGAGAAAAAGGAAATTAAAAGAACCCCAAGGCTGCAGGAAAACTTTGACTATCAGTGAAATCGGAAACAAAGAAACTGCTAGTTAGACGAAATCCAGATTCACACATACTCCACGCCACCCACAAATATTCTGCCTTAGTAATTCTAGGTTGAGGCTTTCACGCTTGCATTTTTAAATAGTTTTTAAAACGCTGCAGGCTGCTGCCCTTACTTAAAATCAGTGTTCTGAGGGGTCCAGTACCCTGGATACCAGGTGCCAATCACAGATGAGAACAGAAGTGCTCCCTGGTCTGCCACGCATATTGGATTCCCAGAGTGGAGAACAGAGCACCAGCCAGCACAGAGCTTGAGATATCACCGGAAGTGCGCGTCACCCGCTGCATCCTGAGAGAGAGGACATTAGCACAACATTCTTACATTTTATTGCTCCTCGTTGCCTATTTCAGCCATATCTTTGTGTCAGTAAAATTGTTAATGTTGATCAGCGATTAGCTATTTCTGAAACATGCCTCAAAGTCAACTTGATTTTCATCCTTCACTGAGTTTCTTTCTGAGAGGTAAAATCTGATGGGTATATGCTTGAACTTCTCAGTGGCTCAGGCTTACCCTAATTGTGCATTCACGTAAAGTCTTCACACTCACAATGAGTGTCTGAAGAAGTTGTTAGAAATAGTGGCATGTTCAACTGACCGCGCGTGTATTTGCAGTTAAAAAATTGCATAGCTCACCAGAATTTCGTTGAAAGTCTTCTAATTTCCTCTAGGACTTAAAGACAACTGTTAGGAATGAGTAGCCACAGCAGTCATGTACAATGATGTCATAGAGTTCACTGACCAAACAGGTCCTATTGTCACATGTTGTAGGGAATACCTTGCAAAAGTCATAGGGTTCTGCTCAGCCTGGACCCTCAGTGGTCAGCTCTGTCCCCCACAGGATACAGGTGGAGTCGCTTTGCCCCATAATAAGGAAGTTTATGTGCTTCAAGCAAAAAGAAAAAAGAAACTAAACAAAAACTAATATGAAATCGTATTTTACATCTCAGGCTTGTGGGACATAACATTTTGTAAAACTAAATCTGTGAAATACAGATTTTTATTTTAACAAATACATATAATAATCAGTTATCCTTCATAAACTACACATTTGTTGAATAGCTTCTAACGGCCAAGTTGTATTCCAGACATTTTAATATCCAATATTTCAGTGAGTTCTTTTTTTTTGGCGGGGAGGGGATGCCTGCTCCGCCCACCCTGAGGACTACATTAACGCAGCATGCGGTGTTGGGGGTTGAATCGTGGTCCCCTGAGCCTACCTAAGCTTACCATAGCAGGCGCTTTAGACTGTTGAGCTATCTCACCGGCCTTCCGGTGGGCTCTTGTTGGAAATCCAATATAGATTTGACCAACAACGCCACTCCCTATGTCAATACTACCTGCTGAGATGTGGAAGGAACACAGTGCCCCAGGGCCGCAGCTTCCACAGCCGCTGCTTGACTAGCTCTCCTGACAGTCGTCTGCTGAAAATTCATCCTAATTCTCTGGTTGTTAATTGGTTCGGTTAGTGGCGGAAGGGGATTAAAGAGAAGACTGGATGTCCCATTTTCTTATCAGAGTCATTATAGTCAGTGTAGAACGGTGCCACCAGAGGAACTCGGAGCGCCCGACCACCTCAGAAGACATTGAGGGGCCACAGGGGTGTGCAGCATCCTGGGGTCTCACTCAGGTCTCAGTGCCAAGAGTGCAAAGGGCTCCTTGGGGCTCACTTGTTCTTTTTTTCTCCAATCACAGAGCATGAGATGGGGATCCTGCCAGGAAGGGGTTGTGGGGCTGCTGGTAATGCCTTCAGCTGGCTCTGGAGGTCCTTTGAGTGCTTAGGGATTTGGAAATTCTTCAACAGTTTTATTTTAAACTAACAGAACAGTAAGAATATAATGACAGAGAATATGTCAGAAGTCCTAAGATTGCTGCGCTGTTCCTCGGAGCCAGACCTGACTCGTTAGGCATCCTCCGCCGCAGCTGGCTGCTGGGGCTGAGCCGCGGAACAGTCAGTCGGTGCAAGGGCGGAAGGTTTTCTCATGGGAACCTGTGGGAGCTGGAGTTTGGAAAGGATTAAGCTTGGTCTTTGTGCTTATGCATATCCTTTTAAAAAGGGACCTGGATATTAAGGAAGAACAGGCCTCGTTCATATCCTCTGCACTGTAGAATGCAAGATCTGACATGCAAGGTAAATATAAGGGGACAGCTTGCCCAACGTTGATTTGGTTCAGAGGAGTACTGTCGCATACGGTCTCAGTGGTCAATGTGAACTTCTTGCCTGCCTTAATCTTATCTTCCTTTGAAGACAGAATCTCCGAGGCTGGAAGTGCCTTGTCTGGAGCCTGCTCACACTGGGTGGGTCTGAGCCCATCAGAGCAACCTCAGACACACTGTAGCACCATCTTAGTCCCACCAGAGTACAAACAGACACAACCCCAGGGGCTATGACACTTGATAGTTGTCATGACAACAGAAAAACTTATAAAAATAGGTGATATCTCAATTTCTGGAAAATTTCCTATCCCCAGAAAATGTGTGAATATGTCTCCTTTTCCTTAGTCTCTGCTCCCTTTGTTGGTTTTGAAGCCCTCTGTGGATAGCTTCCTGACCCCCAGCAGGTCCGTTAATCTATGTTTAGATTTATCTCTCACATGGATCTAGGCCAAGAATAGAAGCCTCTTCTGCTGCCCAATCTCCAGCCACTCTGATCAAAGGCTCCCAAGCCCCAGAGGGGCACGGACCTGGTGGGGTCAGAAATGGGCAGCAGCACAAGGACTTAGAGAGCTAAAATGTTTTCCTCTGATGCCATCTGACCCAGCTCTAGTACTTGGCCTCTCGTACAGCATCAGAGTAACGATGACTCCAGAGTTACCTATGTAGCCAGCTGCATGCCAGTGAAATCAAGCGGCTTAGTCTCAGCAGCAATCCTTTTGATATTTTGCAGTTTCGTGACAGAGCTCCCCACCTCTGCCTCTCGTGCTGCAGCAGGAGGGAGCCGCTGTCCCTGTGCTTCTCCCTGCCTCTCTGTCTTCTGCCTGAGTACTGAGCGGGGACTTCTGGGACTTGCATATGCTGCCAGGCAATTGTGTGACCATGGAGCTCCTCACGCACCTAGGGTCATTTGAAAAGCAGCGAACTCCATCCTGGCTTCCGCTCTCGGCCTCCTGCATGGATCCCTGCCACACAGGGTGTGTGACCTTTAGGCAGGGACAGGAATTCTTCCTCCTGGTTGGTTGGTTTCTGTTTATTTATTTTTTTCTTTAAGCTGAGCTAGATTGAAACAAACAACAGCAAATTGCAGCAGAGCTTCACACTAACATCCAGCATGACTTTATTATTGCCAAATTGGATTGCTTTTATACCCAAAAGCCAGTTTATGTGATTTAGTGTCATTATTTTTTATGTGAACTCCTAGTGCTTGGTTCATCAATCGCTGGGCAGATTTGTTGCCTTGGAGGCAACCAATTGGAGCTGAGCAAAGAGGTATAACACTTAACGCAGGGAGAGAATTACACATGGACAAAAGCACCATCCTGCTCAATTACTCCAGCTCATGGTTTGTTTAAAGGTCAAATGAAAGTGACCGTAAACACATAACAGTGGTAGTAAGATGTGTAATATACTAGCCAGGCGTGGTGGCTCACGCCTGTAATCCCAGCACTTGGGAGGCTGAGGTAGGAGGATTGGTGCGAGTTCGAGACCAGCCTGGGCTACAAAAGTGAGCGCAGGACCAGCCTCAACTGCATAGCGAGACTCTGTCTCAAAAAGACAAAAAAAAAAAAAAAAAAAAAAAAAAAAAAAAAAAAAAAAAAAAAAAAAAAAAAAAAAAAAAAAAAAAAAAAGATGTGTAATATACTACTCTGCTTAGATCTTAGGTTACCACTAAATATATCTATGAGAATAAGTTGGGTACAGAACAATAAAGTGCTATTTTTATTAAATATAAGAGACAACACTGCCTCAGTCTCCCAGCGTGCTAGGATATAAGATGTACACCATCACGCTTGGCCAGTTCTATTTCTTAAGACTTTTTTCTTCTATTTTTTCTTTACTTTGACTGATGAATGACTTACAAAAAAGTTTACCTTAAAAAAATTTAGTTTGTCTATCAACATGTTTGAAAAGCTTCAGTGTTTAGTATGTCCGTGTTAGTGGTAAAATATTTTGTAGTTCTTGTGTCTTATTAGTAAGAAGCCTGGCTTAATTTTTAAGTTATTATTTTAGACTAGTAGATATAGTCAGAGATTAACTGCATTTAGAAGGAGAATCGTTTTGAAAAATATTGCCTCTGTGCTTTAAACAAGGTACCAAATAGGACAGTCCTGTAAGTCAGGCAGCGATGGCCTTCATTTTTACACAATAATTCATTCAACAAACTCTTCATAGAGCTTAAAAATTGAGACACTATAACAAAGATCTACACTTACATAAGTCGTCATCCCCTTGGTTCTTGGAAGCCTGAATGCCTGAGTCCTCTGTGGGAATCATACTTATGTTGCTGGCTAAGTTGTTAGTCTTTAAAGGAATACAGACATGTGTAAACGTGTAGGAGTATGGCGCTATTCCCAAGCTAAAGCGCTCTTATGGCTATAGGTATGTTGCTGTCTAACTATCTGGAGAATTTCACAAATGGGGTAGGGAAGCCCTAAGTTTTTGTTAGACCTCTGTGTAAGCCTAGTGTAATTTATTTAGCCAGTTCCCTTCAGGTGGATACAGCTGATTTTCACTTGGTCTTGTAAAAGCCAGAAGCTTCTGCGCTTGAACCTGTGACTGAAAAGGCCTTTCTACTGCAGTCTAAGGTGTCATTGTCACTGTGACTGTCAGCCTGGTCGGCTTGGGAGGAAATTAGCAAAGTACATTGTTGGCTGTGACTGGGTGGGGTCTGGAGCTCAAGCTGGGTTCCTTATGGGTGTCTGGCCCCTTTCTTTTTAGGGCTGTGACCCCGGAATATCCCAGAGAATCATAAACTGAGCAGTTTGTTCCCACATGCCTTCCCAGAGTGATATTTCTGTCAGGGAGATAGAGCTCACCCTGGACTGAATCCTGTGAAATTGTGAGCCAGATTCAACTGGACCTTTAGATGTCAGGTGTCAAGCGCTGTGCATGTGAGCCAGGAGAGCTGAGGAATACAGCCGAGCAACTCGGAGCTGTCACTGTCAGGAGCAGGCTGCGTGCAGGTGCTCACACAGGTGTCAGGACCAGGCTGAGTGCAGGTGGTCAACCCATAACACAACGCCGCTCAGCTACACTTGCAGCCTGGCAATGGCGTGGCCCTTCTATCAGTCCTCCACTTGCTAACAACGCGTACCAGTGGAGCTGGTGTCCACAGCCCCCTGCGCTGGCAATAGTAAGACCCCGTGGGGCAAGCTGACCTTGGGGGTGCCTGACAGCATTCCAGCACTCTAGAGGTGGAAGCAGAAAGATCTCAACTTAGAGACCAGACTGCGGGCGTTACAGGTGCGGGGAGATAAAGGCAGTCGCAGAATTTGGAAACTGACAAAGAAGGGTGAGGGATGTTGCATAGTAAGAACTACGTTGGGTCCCTAGTACTGCGAAAAGTAAGGCTAGCACACCCAGCGATGCAACAGTGTGCGTACACACCGACTGGGGCGAAAACTGTTCCGGCATGCTTCTCGTCCTTACGTAGAACGTGTTTTCATTTATATGAGGCAGTTTACTGCAAAAGAGGAGGGTAGCAGTGGTACCGCCATGTGCTTCCTGTTCGTGGTAGAGGGCCAGGTGCAGAGAGTGACGTCATCGTCTTTGCTTCTGTAAGGCATGCAGGGGTGACGGCGCAGGGCGAGATTTACCTGTAGGTGCGTGTCACAATGTGTGGCCCGGCTCTAGGTGGTGAACCAGTGTAGTACCACTATATTTGAAGTTTTGGGGAGTTTTTTTGAAATTCTTTCTTTTTTTTTTGTGGTACAGAGGATTGGACTTGGGACTTTGTGCTTGCCAGGCAGATATTGAGGCCTCTGAGCTATCTCCCCAGCCCTGAAGGAATATTTTTTTCCATGTAAAAATGATGTGCAGGGCTGGAGAAATGGTTCAGCAGTCTAAAGTACTTTCTTAGGCAACCGCAGAGACTGTGGTTTGATCCGCGGCACCACATGCTGCGCCAGCCCCAACCCCAGGGCAGGTTGAGCTGGCCATAATATAAAAAATGATGTGCGATTCCTTAGGTCTATAACCACATGATTTGCAAAGAAAGTAAACTTTACATCATCCTGTCATACACGTGGCTTTTACCATCTGCTATCACCTCAATATCAATGGATAGTGCCACTAATTCAGGGGTGCTCAGGCCCGCTCAGTAACACTGAGAGTTCTCATTCTGAATCCAGTGTTGTGTACTGTTATGGTTTATGTCTAGTTGTCCCCCCAAAGCCTCATGTAGACATTGGGCGGGGACTTCTATAGATTGAGACTTGACTCATGAGTCACTGGGATTATGTGTTTTAGTACTGATGGGATTATCGGTCTGAGGAGGGCTGGGACTACGGGTGTGGTCTAGGGCAGATATCCTAAGGCAGAGAGCCTGATAGGAATATAAAGGGAGACAGAGAGACAGACTAGAGATGCTGCTCTCTGCTTCCTTGTTTGGTTGGCGGCCTCTGTCACCATTTTGTTGCTGTTCTGCCACCATGACCTGGATGCTCTCTGCCCTGTTCCACTCAGCCTTGGGCCAGGCGAATATGGACTGAAACCTCCACAAACTGTGAGCTAAATAAACCTTTCCTTCCTTCATTTTGAGTGTTGGGTATTTGTCCCAGCAATGAGTAAAAAGTAACCAAGACATGTACCCACCTAATATTCTGTTTTATAGGTTTAGTGTGTGTGTGTGTGTGTGTGTGTGTGTGTGTGTGTGTGTGTGTGTGAGTCTTCACAATACATACCTGTTATTGTATTTTTGCAAATTTATGTTTTTTTCAAATTTTTTTCCTTACAAATAAAAAGTATAGAATCTTGTCAAAGCCCTTTTAGAGTCCAGGTAAATAATCACATAGGCAGAAATTTTTTAAAAAAATTTCTAAAATTGAACCTTGTTTACTTGCTTGAAATAAAAGCCTCTTGTTGATATGTCTTTTTTTTTTTTTCTAATATGTTGTTGGATGAGCTTATTTATATTTTGTTAAGATTTTCTTCAGTCTTGGAAAGAGGCCAGCATTTGTTTGTTTCCATTATTTTCATGTCATCATATGCATGCAACCATTTTCATTAAAACATAGAAAATCAATCTGTAATAAATTATCAGTTTCAAAAGCCTCTGTACAGCACAGAAAACATCCAACAGGGTGAAAACAAAACTTACACAATGGGAAACAATTCTGTCATGTGTTCCTGAGATAGAAGTAATAAGAATATATACAGGACCCTAGATACTGCAGACCTCCTACAAGAAAAGCCCCGACTAAAACACAGGCAAGTGAAAGGAGCAGGCTCTGCAGAGACAGAGACAAAGGCCGATAAACACATGAAGAAAGCCCTGACATCTCTGGCCAGCAGAAAAAGGCAAATTAAAAGGGGCAACCGAGGACATAAGAGAAACCTGTGCTGTAATATCCTATAACTCAGAGGTGTCCCAAATTTCCTGGTCAAGGAGATTATGGGACCTCAGAGGAAAGGGATGAATGAACTATAGTGCGTCTAAGGAGAGTCACCCAGAGAAAAACATTCTCTCAGGCTTTCACAGAAAGCAAAATGGCCAAGCAATGGCCATGACTCGTCCCGAAGGCTGACACTAACAACAGTTCTACAAAGTACTGTCTATGTTCTCAAACTTAATCCTGAGGGGATTTGACCCTGGAAGATTCAAAAAAAAAATGAATGTTTAGTTATACAGGTCTTGCTTCAACTTGCCCTTGACCACCCAGCAGGAAAAAAAAAAAAAAAACCCTTAATTACAATGCATGGAATACAGAGCTAGATTGGTGAGATGAGCTTTAGGAGGTTTAGATTCAATAGCCTCCAACATCA
>PVJA010016833.1:0-13011 GCA_004027025.1 Myocastor coypus
TCTTCTTCTTCTTCTTCTTCTTCTTCTTCTTCTTCTTCTTCTTCTTCTTCTTCTTCTTCTTCTTCTTCCTCCTCTTCTGAGTTCTGCATGGCTGGCTCAACACACCCAGGGAAGGGACTAGTTTCTCATGTGAGGCCAGGATCAAACCTGGTCTCTGCACTTGGGCCCTATATTATTATTATTAATTGTTGTTATTATTATTATTATTACTACTAATATTGCTATTATTATTCTTTTAATGTGTTTAGTACAAGGGTGTACAAGTTCCCACTATGTAGATCTTCCTCATAGTGATTCTCCTGTTTTCATCCTTCCACACACTGTGATTATAGGTCCACACCACAATGCCCAGTCCCAATCATGCCTCAGCACACCACAGGGGCTGGCCAGGACAGCACTCCTGCAACCAAACCTAGGCTACTGCACTCTGCGTTAGCAGGTGCTTTAGTCCACTGAGCTACCTGGCTGGCCCTCTTTTATTATTTTTGAATGGAAGCTATTATTTTCTGTTAAATTAAGACCTAAAAAATTATGTTGGAAAAAAAGAGAGTTGAAATGAAAAAATTTAAGTCAGAAAACTATTCACCTCTCTTATACATGCCTCCCTGGGACATTTTTACTACTTCATGTCCTTGGCCATTGATTATATATACACATTGCCCACTTCATAGTGGGCATGAGGTTTTCCTGATTTACCATAGAAATCTATCTATCATAGAATTTGGTTCTATTTCTTTGGAAAAATGAGTACCTGTGGCAATTAATTCATTCTTTTTAGTTGACTTATTTTAGTTCTTAATTTCATTAACAATTAATCTTTTCTCCCCATTGCCCTTTACATTATTTAGTTGCACTTAAAGAAGAGGTATTTAAAATACACACATACACATATACACGCATGCGCACGCGCACACACACACACACACCTTTAGTAGAATTTGTTTTCCTAAGATTTAAAGTCATACAAATAAGGTCATCAGGGCCTTCAAGTGTGTCATCCTTATTTTACTGAGTATTTGATCTATTTTCATTAGCTTCTCATAAGTAACAACAAAATACATTAGGAAATCTATTTGTGACCAACCACATATGTTTAAAATCTGGCGACGATGGTAAAAAATACCCAGATACTAACTATGGCACTGGAATTGCTTCCCACTTCTTTGATATAACACTATTCTTACAAATTGAATTCAGCTTCTGAAATTCAGAGAATTTCAAACAAGAGATTTTTCAGGAAGACTAATAGGAATAACATCTGCACACTTAAACCAGATTTTATCAACTTTTGTACTATTGATAGTCTGGACCAAGCAGTTTTTGTTGCAAAGCAATGTCCTGTATAGTGTAAGAAGCTTTACAGCCTACCCAACCTTTATCCAGCAGATGCCAGCACAAAGCTTTCCTCAATCCTAAAGTGACATCAAAATGTTTCCAAACATTGCCAAATATCACATCGGTGGGGGATCACCCCTGGCTGAAAAGGATGGATTTGAGGAGGAAGTGGAACTGTCATGTAGAATAGTTCCTTTAAAAAAATAAATTACCTGAGAATTTTGGAGCTGGGGTAGGCTTTCACACTTGTTACAGTTGAGGCTTTTGTGAATCTGTCTCTGTATAAGAGAATTACTGAATACAGATCTTTCCCAGAAAGGAGTGTGAGTTAGGGAAGGAAACTCCCTTCAAAGCCCGAGCCTCCCTGAGATTTGAACTGTCATTAATCTTCAGCCCCAGCAACTAGGGAAGTGACCATAGTGGTGCTGAAGGGACAACTGCCCAAGAGCCCTGTGAAATGCTGCTAAGCATAAAATAATTTATAAGGAAATACAAGTAAATATTAATAAGGAAAATACAAAAAACACTCTTCTTGCTTCTATGAAAATAAAACAAAATTTCATATGAACATAAAATACACAGCAAAAAGTCCTTCTAGAAACTGACTCTGAGAAGCAGGACTGTTCACATTATTGTGAGAGTGTAATAAGGATGTATATAAAATATTTGACTCATATGACTTATGTGACATGTTGTAACTATTTTGTTCATGTACGCAATTTCCCAGGCATATTCAAAATATAACCAGTCATGTTCACATTATACTTTTCAAATTATGCAACCACTTTCTTTGGTTACTTAGCAATAAAGGAGAACTATATAAAGCTGTTAGTTCATCAGATAATTAATTTGCATAATTGCTACTTTAGCCCCAAGTAATTTTTCAAATAGTAGATATCATCCTAGTCAGAAGATGAGTCCTCTGTACGTGACCTTACACTCTCATTGAGTTATGTTCCAAGATATATAGGTTATATTTCTCTTTTTCAGTAGTAACTTTCATTTCAAAGATATTCTCATCACATAAAATTGTGAGTTTTAGATAAATTTATCCTTTTATTTGCCACCTTGAAGCAATAAAATGTAAAACGATAATATGTTGTATTAACTATCCTCAGTAAATGGAGGATTTTAAATCAGCATTGCACAAATAAAATGACAGTGTAAAATAATGTCTTTAGAGTGTTTTAAATAGAGGTGAGCAGAACTGAGGAAGAGTAACTGAGTGATAAGAAAGCGTATGACAGCATATGCAAGCTCTACTCAGACACTAACATTACAGCAATCAGTCCACATGCATGCCATAGTAAGAACAGCTATACTACGCTAATCCTCACTTTATAGATAGTAACTTATAAATTCCCACTAACAGTAGTGTGGAGGTAAGAAAGAGTATTTTCCTTAGGAGATTGCTAGATCTATTTCAGGAACATAATTTGGCACAGGATTGAATTGATTGGATTGTTAAACTAATGCAAACTAAAGCTGTTTAATATAACTTTTTTCTATTTAAAAGGGAGCATGTTAACAGTGTTATGACAATGACTCCAAAAGTAGTCCTTCATGACTAAGTCTGTGGAATTAAGTTGATCACCAGTTTTTTAAAAAAGGATATTGATTTGAGTAACTCAAGTTACCAATTAAACATCATTTATCACATGAAATCAGCTTAAATGGTAGTAATTGTAGAGTTCCTATTATTCAGTTTGAATATTTTGTTAAAGACCTAATAAAAATACAAACTTAATTAGAACATGGGATATGATTGTTGAAGGCTTAAGGCACTCACGTGAAACATCCAATTGCTCAGAATTTTAAAAATACTTTTCTCAAACTAAGATAACTTTGATTTTCAGATAGTGTGTGGTTTACAAGAATAATACATGTCACATTTTTTACATATTTAAACTTTATCATAATAAGATTATTCAAGTTGAAATTTTTTCTCGTGGATATTTTCCTTGAAAAATAGTGCATGACTTTATTGGGGGAAATGGAGTTAATGTTAATATTGAAGTATATGTCAAACTTAATGGTCACGTTTATGTTTCTTAACATATGATTTCAGGATTCAGCTTAAAAATCAATTTGGTGAAGTATTCCTGGAATCCAGCTCACTGTAATGAATAATTATAAAAATTAATAACTTCCTGTGATTATGGTCTTTGTAACCCTATCACATTTTCCTGCTATTTTTTTTCTACCTTTTGATCAGCTTTTTGGAAGGTGAATTCCTGCAATTTATTAAGCAGCAAAAACACAACTCATGGCTCCCTCCCAGGCACATACAGAGCGTTCATTAAACGCTAGGAAACATGTAACAATTAATTAATAGGAAAACAGAACCAAGTCTTACCAGCATTAAAACTCAAGATCTGTAGCTTTCAATCCTTAGAATTGCACATAATGCCACGTAACAAGAAACTAAAGGGAAGAAGCCAATTCAGCTAGGACATAGTGAAGTAAATCAGTCTACTAAATCAGGAAACCCTCAAACTCATCTCAAGATGCAAAGAAAGCGTCAGGACAAAAAAAAAAAGTAAGAAGAGCCAGGTATGGTGACGCATGCCTGTAATCCCAGCACCTGGGAGGCTGAGGCAGGAGGATCGGTGCGAGTTCGAGACCAGCCTGGGCTACAAAAGTGAGCTCAAGGCCAGCCTGAACTGCATAGTGAGACCCTGTCTCAAAAAGACAAAAAAAAAAAAAAAAAAAAAAAAGGAAGGGTTGGGAGATAGCTCAGGGGCACAAGTGCCTGGCTGGAAAGTGCAAGGACCTGAGTTCGATCCCCAGTTCTACAAAAGAAAAGCAAAAAATTCAGACCTTTGGGCTGGCAAGATAGTTTAGTGATCTAAAGTGCCTGCTTAGGAAAGCTTAAGCATCCATAGGGACCACAATTCAATCCCCGGCACCATATGCTGTGCTAGCCCCATGCCCAGGGCAGGCTGAGCCAGCCAAAAAAAAAAAAAGATGCAAAGAAAAACAGAATATCACAGAGTATCACAGAGAGATATACTAAAGAAAGAACCAGCTCAGCTGAAGAATGCCTTTGAGCTTTGCCAATGAGACATCAGCTTTATTATTTTTATTTTATTTTATCTTATTTTTTGGTACAGAGTCTCACTGCACAGTGCAGACTCATAATGATCCTTTTCATTTCTGTCTCCCCAGCAGTTGGGATGAAAAGCGTGTACCACCATGCCTGGACTCCATTGCAGGCTTAGCATGCCCTGGAGGTGGGGCCAGCACAGCATGTGGTACCAGGGATCAAACCCCAGTTCCTGCGCTTGCCTAAGGAGGAGCTTAGTCCACTGAGCAATCTCTTCAGCCCTGATACCTGCTTTAGAACTTCAAAACAACAACAAAAAAGGTGGAAAAGACATGGACCACGTCATCTACTGCCTGCACCTCTTAAGACCATGTGTGAATTCATATCAGATTACAGTCTGAGTTACATCAAGTTTTCTCTTCCTACCCTTGGAATCTATCAACACAGATTGCTGTGTTTGGGAAAAAAAGAAAAAGAAAAAATGAAAAACATTAAATCTCTGGAGTTTAAAAAAAGAAGCAAAGGTTTCTTTTTCCATATGAGTATCTACCACTTGACAATTTTATTCTGCATCAACTATTGACTCGGTATTCAAGCTGATAAAACAGCTTCTTTCTGAAACACCTTGGTCATCCTAGCAGTCAGAGAAAGAAAGCAGTGGAGGATCCGCCCCTGGCATGTAAATACCCCATGGATATTTCCATACGTATTTCCTTAGGCCCGTCATTTTCCTCCTCCCAACCACAAGGTGGAAGCTGCTGACATCCTAGCCTGTACCCTGAAAATAAGAGAGCCCCAAAAAGGATCATGTTTACAGACAAACTCTGGTAGATAGGTTTAAGAGAATAATCCAGGAGATGATCTCTCCATGTCTTATCTATCTCATCTTATCTTATTACCTTATCTTGTTCTGTCTCATCTATTATGGTAAAAAAATATTTATCATGAGATGTGCTCACTGCTTAAATCTTAAGTGTACCATAATGTTAGGCAAGAAGAGAAACAGGCTGCATAGAGCAATTTTAGGCCAGATAGATGCAGAAAAACACGGCAGAGGTTAGGCTACAGTGAGACAACACAGCAGCAAAGGGCTCAGTGTCTATTGTCTTTTCTGTATTACCTATGCTTCAGGCTGACATCAGGTCTAGACTGTTGTATTGAATTCTCCCAAGAAGTCCTTGAGTGGGGTTTTGGGAATATTCTAAACCTGTCCTGCGATGTTGCTAACCACTGGTCATAGCCACTTCCCCAGGCAAACTGTCATGTCTTTCTTGGATTTTGTAACTAACCATCATGCCTACTTGCCCAGCCAATCTTCATACCTGAGTCTACTGCCTCAATAGGAAGTATTAAATTCATAAAAGCAAAGAAGAGGATAGTGGTTGGCAAAGGAAGGGGTAGAGAGAAATAGAAAATTATCTTCTGTTCAATTAAGAGGAAAGAGGCTGGGGAGATAGCTCCATGGCACAAGTGCCTGCCTGGCAAGTGCAAGGTCATGAGTTTGAACCCCAGTACTGAAAAAGAGAGAGAGAGAGAGAGAGAGAGAGAGAGAGAGACAGAGACAAAGAGAGACAGAGACAGAAACAGAGAGAGACAGAGACAGAGACAAAGAGAGACAGAGAGAGACAAAGAGAGAGACAGAGACAGAGAGACAGAGAGACACCGCGATCCTTTTTAATGTTTCTTTTTTCTCTTTTTCTGAGCTTATTAGCTTCCTGGTTGCCTTTAAATAGATAACACTTTATTTTCAGTCAGTATGTGGGACAAAGAAACAGACAGGGCTGGGGAGATATCTTGGTGGTCTAAGTGGCCCCAGGTGCAGGCTGGCCGCCAAAACTGGGCGTAGTGGTGCATGGCTGTAATCCCAGCACTGGAGAGGCTGAAACAGGAGACTCACTATGTGTCTAACCTACATAGTGAGACCCCATACCAAAAACTAAAAATTAAAAACATTTTTAAAACAAACAGAAAGATAATATTCTACATTACAATGTTTGCAAAGTTAAATAAGAAGTAAACAGTCAATAGGACTGGGTCACCAGGGTGGTTACCATGGTATGTGCTGATGAAGAGAAAAAGCACACTGCAAGGAGATAGAAAACTTGGGTGTCTCGAGCCTAGCAGGGGCACCTCAGTGGTATGCAAATATAAAAATGGATCAGTCTGTACCCCTAAGATTGGATCTTTAAATATATTATATCTAAAGGAAAAAAGTTACTAAAATTTCTCATATATAGAACTTGAGCACTAATGGTGCCTGGAAAAAAAAAAAGAAAAATGACAGACTAACTTCAATAAGGAAACGACTCACTCAGAATTCCTGAGAAAGCAAACCTGCAACATTTGAGATGTTTCCATAAGCAAACGTTTTTTAGCAGTTTTAAATCATCCTCACCTTCAATATGAGTGAATTCTAAAGATACTCTAATGTTGGAAAAGAGAGGTACTTCCTGGAACAGCCTAGTGCAAACAGCCAGCTTGTCAGGAACACCTATCAGTAGACATGAAGTTTTAAACAAAATTATTGTGTTATAGGCAAGGCTAAAGATCACATACTGAGAGAAAATAAAATAATATGCTATCTTTTTTTCTATTTCATAAGGGTATTGAAAAATACTAAATTTCATCCTAAGTAGGCTTTGTAACTTTTTGAGAGAATGACAATCACTTTTGGAGATACAATATCATTATGGAGAACTTGCTTTCTAGAAAGAAATATGCATTAGCTTAGATATTGAGTGCATTACATATTCAGCAGAAAGAATAATCATTTAAGTGCCCTAGTTAAAACTAGCTAGTTTCTTCAAAATGTCCAGCAATTGATTAATCATGGCCTTTTCAGAATACCATTATAATTGCTAAAACTTTGAAATCTTGATACTTAAGTAGTTTACACAAATGATCTACTTTCTTAGCAAATATAAAAACTACTAAAACTATATATAATATATATACATATATACACAATATAAAGTCATAATCATTAGTCTACTTATATTTAAAGTCTCAGTCATTAGTATATTTAAATCAAGTGAATTATCAAATCAAGTAGGATGAACTGTTCTTAAATTTTTCTAAAAATATACTCTTTAGATATTATAATCAACATATAAATAATATATTTATATTTATTACATAAATATATTATTTATAATATAAATAATATTTACCTAATTAAATGGTAAATTTCATTAAAAAGTTATCACTATGCCTTTTAATAAAATTATAGGAAGAAAACTTAAAGCATAAATAAGTCTACTGGTTATCAATTTTTTAAAGTGGAAAATAGATATTATAGATTGAGTATCCTTAATTCAATGATCTGAATGCAGAAATGCTTCAAAACTGAAACCTTTCTGCATGCCAATATGATGTTCAAACTCTTTCGTACTTTGGAAATTTTCTAAGTTTACATTTTTTGAAGAGCACTTTACTTGAAATCTACCTAGATATTCCAATATCTGAAAAAATAAAATGTTTGAAATATTTTTGATGCCAAATATTTCAGCTAAGGGATATGCCACCTGCATCTAATTTTAGCTTCAGATAACTTGGTGCCAGCTTATAGAACATCAGGCGCTAAGAGCTCATAGCTTGCTTGGTTTCATGACCAATAAGAAGTGAACATGTTCGAAGTGCTTCATTGTAACTTCTGGAGTTTTCTTGAGACTTTGTTTTATGTCAGTAACTGTGACAAAATTAAGGGACCTTTAGAATGTTTTTTACACCTAATATTTATACTATTAGATGTCATCAGACAGTGGTGTACAATTTGTCTTTCTCATTTATTAGCAGAAAGAGTTTTGGCAAACTACTTATATCTACAAATTTTGCTGTTGTTGCTATTATTTGGCTTTAAGTTGTGAACTGAGCCCAGGGCTTCACACATGCTAAATAAGGCAAGAAATCTATCACCTGAACTATATAACCAGTCTTCTACATGCTCTCATAAGTCTAAATAATATTAAAAATAAATTGTCTGCAAACTGTAAATATTGACATCTAAATAAAACTACTATATGTTTCCTTTAATTGTGTCCTAAAATTTAAATATTTTACTACCCATTTTAATGAATTTTCAGTTAGCTCTTCTTTAAATTCAGAAATTTTGTAATTCTTCCCTATCTCCTTGAAACTTGCATTCCACTCAAAATGTTTCCCACAGAATTTTACTCGTATTTTTGATATATTTGTTAATCTATTTAGCACAAAATTCTATAAAAACTCAAAATATACTTAAAAAATTTTGAACCATAGAAAGTACTAAACTATTTCTAGATTTAATTATTTTAGTTATTAGCAAACAATATAACAAAAAGATATAAATATTGATAATTTCAAAATACAAGTAGTATTTTATTAGAAGCAATCTTCATAGCTGTGGCTAGTTTTTACAATGAAGTTGTCATGGATAACTATGATCTATTTTATAAAATGAGCTTTTACAGACTTTCACTTCTATTACTTATTTTGCAATAGGTATTAAGTTCTATGGAGTATACAGTTAGAAATGGAAGGAGATTTCTGTGCATCAGTGTCACTCAAGACCACAATTGCCTTTTCAGTTATGTGGTAAAATCATCTTGCACCAGGTGTGATAAAATATACAATACAAAATATACTGTGTGTTGTAAAATACACCGGACAAAATATGCACTGTTTAAAAGTGATTTACTGTAAAAACAATCACATTTTTTTAGGGCAGGCTCAGCAGATTCAAGTGCCTGCTTAAGCAGGCTCAGAGACTGGAGCTGGATTCCCGGTGTGCCATGCTGGCCTGCCCCGGAGGTGCGAAGAGATGACAACTGAGACTGGGTGCTGCGCAGCGCACCTGTAATCCCAGCGCTTGCGAGGCTGAAAACACTATGAGTCCAACCTTTGTAATAAGACCCTGTAGACCCTATATTAAATACAAAAATAAGATAAAAATAAAACACATTTTTTCTCTCTGTAAAAATTTGCCCCTCAGGCCAGGGATAAAGTTCAGCAGCCTAAGTGTCTGCCTACCAAGGCAAGGTCCTGAGTTTGATCCCTGGTACAAAGAAAAAAAAAAAAAAGCAAGAAAGAAAAAGAAAAGGAAAAAGAAAGAAAAAAGCAAGAAAGCAAGCAAGCAAGCAAGCAAGCAAGAAAGAAAGAAAGAAAGAAAGAAAGAAAGAAAGAAAGAAAGAAAGAAAGAAAGAAAGAAAGAAATTACCTCTTCACTTTGCACATACTTACCCCATCCTTCTTGCCCTGTTCAGAAGCAGTTCTGAAGTCTTCCCTCATGAATGTCTTTAAAAGACGAAAATAAAGTGAACCAGGAATAGTGGGGCACATCTGAAATCCCAGCACTTATCAGACTGGTGAAGGAGGATCGCTGCAAGTGGGAGGACAGTCTGAGCTACACAGTGAACGCAGACAAGCCAGGACTGCATAGTGATTCCCGTCTCAAAAGACACAACAATGACAGAAAAGTGAATTCTGCTGCTGCTGGGTTCCATCCACAGAAGGCAGCCTCATAAAGACTTTCTGGTGTTCCCTCATTGACTTCTTCACCAGATTTTTGACGGTGCAACTCCTGGGTCTTCCCCGAAATAAAGATAACTATTAAATACAAACACTCTGAGTAAACTCAGGACATCAAGGCACTCACGACAGCACAAGTAGACACAGAAAGGGCTCTCTGCGAGGATGACAGAACAAATGTACTCGATATGAAAGGAAATATAGTGAAGGGAGCTAGTGGCAGTATGTTTTTTTCATTTTAAAGAGAGAGATAAAAAATAAGTAAAATGACACAGAGTTTCAAAACAGTATAATAAGAAATTAAAAATGGTTAGTATATTGCATAGATGTCTTCAAAATAGTTGCTTAGATTATAAGATGTAGGCATATAAAATTAATCACCAATATAGGCAGAAAGTGATCTTTCCAAGGGACTAAAATAAATTAGTATTATAAAAATAATTCTGCAAATATAATAACCTTTTAACAATTTAAACCTTCATTATATTTCTCAGTCATACCTTACATTAACCAACACAATTATCCATCACAAAATTTTATTTCATTAGTATATTATCTCAACTCATTAATGTAACATCTCAACTTTTGAAGGAATATATTCCTTCAAAATCATTAAATGATTGACTTATAAAATTTGTAATAGAATATAGTAAAAAATGTGTTTTTAAATTTCTGGCAAGTAGGTCCAAATGGACATAGCAAGACTCTGAAAAGACCATTAATTCCATCTTTTATCATTTTACCAGACAAGAAGGCAAAGAGGCTTTGAGTTGGCCAGATTTGCTACTTTATAGTGCTCTCACAAGAACTGACACAGTCAAGCATGAAAATTACCCATAGTCCTGTCAGTGGCCTGGCTGCGATGGCCCAACAACACCCCACTACACTGTACCTTCTGACAGTTCCACCACTTCCCACACTCTACCCTGGGACCAAGTTTCCCACTCTGGGGACCCAGCCCACATTTACACCACAGCCCACATTTACACCACAGCAATCTAAGCTGCACAATCACCATACCATTCTTTGACTGTCCAGCACTGCTGTATTTTGGGGTTTCTACCAACATATGTTCTCTTTGAGCAAATATAAATATGGACTACAGAAAGAAAACCAATTGTACTAAACTATATGTGTATGGAAGACATCATTGTAAAGGCAACAAACTATTCTTGACCTCAGCTCAATGATCTCTTTCTAGCTCACTCTGTTGCAGGCTTCAGCATTCCTTGTCAAGCCAAAATCCTGCCTCCCCTTCATGAAATGTTCCCCAACTTCATTAAGATCTGTTTTGTTACTCTCTAACCCAACAGAGCACTCACCATTGCTCATAGTCTTATTGCTCTGTTTTATAACTTTTTTCACATTACATGCACTTGCTGTCTTTATTTACTTATAGCATGACCCACAGTTATGGTTTCTACCTAAAACATCTCTCCCAAATCTCATATGTTTGAAGGGCTTTGGCAGGATATTGGACCATAAAGACTCTAACTCCATCAATAGATTGGTCAGTTGGTGAGATCATGATTTCGTAGCAACTGGCAGGTGATAGAAATGGCAAGTGGAGTGTATGTAAATGCTGTGGATCAGGGGCTCATAACCAAAGGAACTGTGTCCTGTTCCTCTGCTTCCTGTGGCCCATGAAGTAGCGGCTTTCGTGCACTCTACCCTTCTACCAGAATATTCTTTCCTTATCATGGGCCTAAGAGTACTGAAGCAAGCCAGCCATGCATTAAAACTTCTAAGAGGATGGACAAAAATAATTCCTTCCTTCTCAAAGTTAATTTTTCCAGGAACATAGTAACAGAGACCAAAAGCTAACACACCTTGACCAGCACTTTCGTTCCATGAAAGCAAATACTTCTGATGTCTCCTGTTGTCCTGGACCTGTACCTAAGTAAGTGAATGAAGGACATGAACAAAAGTCTCTGACTTCAACTAACATGAAAAAGTAAAAAGGAAAAGTGAAGCAACATAGAGTTAATAATAATCTATTTCGCCATGGATGAACACAAACAAAAGTGATTCATTTTCTGCAAAACAAAAAGTTTTAATACCAAAAGCAAGCCATTATATTAGAAACAAATTATTACAATTACTCTATAAATCATTGCATTTTTCTTACTTTCTTATTTCTTTTTTATGTAGAAACAAAGACAGTAACAGGGTAACATACAACAATATATGTTACAGAATTTCAAAACAAGAATAGCTAATTAACAATGGTTCTTTCATAATCTGTTTTTATTACTTTCTTATTTCATACTAAACCTGCACAAGGAAATCACTAATTCTACTACATTCACTGACAATATTTATCTGGGCATCACACAATGCTATGTTATCCCAGTTCACTTGAAAAATGGGCTATTAAACTACTTCACCTAAATCATTAACAACTGATGAGATTAAGTTACTATATTCTAGTATACTATATTTGAAAGCAGAAAAACAAAGAAGTTAAATAATTGACATAAGGTGAAATTGGAAAATGTCTAATAACTTTCTAAAATATTGGCCTAACTGACTGACCAACCAGCTGGCATGTAGGTAGGACCTCTTGGACTGCGGCCCGCACCACCACCACAACTCCACCCCTGCCCACAGCTTGTGACTGGCAGGCGTATAGGCAGGAACACTAGGCCTGCACCCCTGCACCACCAGGACTTCTAACTGACCCAGAACCCAGCTGCGGCATCTTCTGTGGAGCCTTGCAACAAAATTCCCTGCATAGAGGCAGGGGGTCAGAATCTACCAGATAACCTAGGAGCTGAGCATCTTACCAGAGGAGCAGAGCAGGCTCTCATCTGAAAACTGCACCAGAAGCTGAGGACAGCAGCCAGACCTAGCCAGGCACATCTGGACAAGATCAAACTTAGTAGATCTGGACCCAAATTTCAGTAGGTGCTAACGGCATAACTTCACCAAAGTTCTGCAGCAAAAGTCAGAGATCACTGCTTTATATAATGGTACAGACAAGGAGCAAAATGCAATCTCACGTCCCGAGCCTACCTGAAACAAATACAGGAGATGCTATCATACAAGAAAATGAGAATCATGCAGCCAAAATCTCTGAATTAGTAGCATTTGAAGTAAGCAAACAATTGCAGATACATATACAG
>PVJA010016833.1:13111-42815 GCA_004027025.1 Myocastor coypus
AAAAAAAAAATAATAATGCCCAGAGCTATAGAAGTCCAGATCTCAGAAATCCAGCACAAGAATAATATAATAAAAGCTGCTAGATCACATTTAAAGGGAAACCCATCAGAATAACAGCAGATTCCTCTTCACAAACCATGAAGTCAAGAAAAGCATGAAGCAGAGTGCTTCAAGTACTACACGAAAATAAATTCCAGCCCAGCCTGCTATACCTGGCAAAATTCTTTTTCAAGTATGAGGGAGAAGTGCAATACGTCCATGACAAGGAACAACTAAAGAATTTGATGATGTCAGAGCAAACCCTACACAAACTACTAAAAAATATTACAGAGAGGGACAAAAATGACCCCAGCTCTACAAATGAGACCAGAAAGAGCCCAACGAATAGGGTAACCAATTCAACAGGAGAAAAAGGAGTAAACAGTAAGTAAAGGACATGTCAATCATAAGACAATATATTTCAGTTATAACCATCAGTGTACATGGACTCAATTCTCCAATTAAAAGAAATAGAATGGCAGAGTGGATAAGGAAGCAAAATCCAACAATATACTGTATACAAGATGCACACTTAACTCATAAAGAAACTCATAAGCTAAAAGTTAAAGGATGGAAAACAATACTACATACATCTGCATCTCAAAACAAACAAACAAAAACAGCACAGGTATCACTCCTGTTTTCAGATAGTCTAAACTTCAAACCAATATTGATCAAAAAAAAATAAAGAAGGCTACTACATACCACTTAGGGGAAAAATGCAAGATGAAGAGGTAACACTCATAAATATGTATGCACCCAAAACTGAAGCACCAAGTTATATAAGACAAACCTTAATATACATGAAAAATCTAAAATCCAATACAACAATCTTAACAGGAGATACTAAAATCCCTTTATCCCCCCAAAATAGGTCAAACAGACAAAAAATTAGCAAAGAAGTAGAAGAACTGAATCAGAACTTGGAACAAATAGATTTAATGGACATTCACAGTGATCCACCAAACCACTTCTGAAAACACATTTTTTCCAGCTGTACATGGGATATTTTCCAAAATATCCTAGTCCATAGGCCATGTTTAAGTATATTCCATAGGCCATGGCCATGCTAGTCCATAGGCCATGCTTAAATATATTCAGAAAAACAGAAATTGTACCATGTATATTATTTGACCATAGTGCAATGAAACTAAAAATAAGTGACAAAAGAAATGACAAGAATCCCAGAAATATGTGGAAATTAAACAGCAGCTTTCTCAGCAACCAGTGGGTTACAGATGAAATTAAACAAGAAATTCAACAATATTTAAAATTTAATGAAAATTCAAATACAACCTACTGGAATTTATGGAATATAATGAAATCAGTTCTTACAGGGAAATTTATAGCTCTGAACTCACCTGTTAAGAAAACAAAACAGAAACAAATGAATACTCTGACACAGCAACTAAACCTACTAGAAAAGGAAGAGCAAATGTAACCCAAAGTCCAAAGACGGGAGGAAATAATAAATATTGGAGCAAAAATTAATTAAATAAAGACAGAGAAAACAGTATAATGAATTAATCAATGAAAAAGCTGGTTATTTGAAAGATTAAATAAAATTGATAAGCCTCTAGTTAACCTCATCAAAAGAGAAAATAAAGGACTCACATTCAAGCAATAAGGAATAAAAAGGATGAAATTACTACAGACCCAACAGAGATTCAGAAGATCATTAAGAGCTACTTAGAGAATGTCTACTTTCACAGAAATGAAGACACAGATGAAATGGACACATTCCTAGAAAAGTACAAACTATCTAAATTGAATCAATAATATATAAGTGCTTCGTGATACTATTCCTCTATAACATAGGTAATTGAGCTTATCATCACTGGCTTTATGAATATCAAACATCTTTGACTTAGCTTGGAATTGATATTTTCCTACAATCATTGACATTCTAATAACTCTTCAGAGAACGTGATATAAGCAGTTACACAATTTTCATTCAGACATTTGGAAATCCAAGGATGTACAAAATTGTAGCCTGTCAAGCCTATGGCATTTGGCCCAGTCTCTTCCTCTTAATTAATACTCAAAGAGGGTTGAGAATGTAAGTTAACAGACCAAATATTGGAGGAAAAAGAAGGTCTATAAGGATAGCCAATATTTTGGCCCTCCACTTCAAGGTCAGTAAGAACACAGGACATAAGACAACCTGTGTTGTAATATCCTATAACTCAGAGGTGTCCCAAATTTTCTGGTCAAAGAGATTATGCGACCTCAGAGGAAAGGGGTAAATGAACTATAGTGTGTCTAAGGAGAGTCACCCAGAGAAAAATATTCTCCCAGGCTTTCACAGAAAGCAAACTGGTCAAGCAATGGCCATGACTCATCCTGAAGGTTGACACTGACAACAGTTCTACAAAGCACTTTACATGGTTCCAAAATTAATCCTGAGAGGATTTGACCTTGGAAGATACAAAAGATGAATATTTTGTTATACAGGTCTTGCTTTAACTTGCCCTTGATCACCAGCGGAAAAGCTTAATTACGAGGCATGAAATGCAGAGCTAGATTGGTGTGATGAGCTGTAGGAGGCTTGGATCAGTAGCCTCCAACGTTTCCAGTTTCACTGGTGGCCCACTGCAATTGTGTAACATTGAACTGTGTATGCATCTGCTTCCTCTTAGTTCAAAGAGAAGAATTTTTTTTCTTTCCTTACCAATATCAATTGGAAGGTGTGTCATGCCCACACCCCGTGCTCTGTATTACTATTGTGAGGACAATATGCAGTGTGTCAATTGTTAAAAAAATTAATGTTTATTGGAAGTGTTAATTTTTAATTGTTTGATCAATCTTATATACCTATACCTATTAATCTAAACTGATCCGATGATGAAAATATGTAATATAACCATCGTTAAATTTTTCTGGTTTTGAAATTCTGTACTATATATACTCTTACTTGTTACTGTTTTACTATTTTTGTTTCTGCTATTTTTAGTTGTTAAAATAAAAAATTAAAATATTAAAAAATATATAATCTATTTTTCCTTCTCTTTCAAAAACTAATTAATAATGTACATTTAACAAACTTCTCTCTGTATACATATCCCAAAGAATCTGAAACTTTTGATGTAGATGTAGAAAAAATATTTTTCGTCTAACATATTGAATGCTTGTAATATGCTAGACACTATGCTAATTATTTTTGCATGAATTCTTATTCAAACTCCTATCAGCAAACAAACAAAAATAAACTACCCTCCTATCAATAATAATAATAATAATAATAATAATAATATATAAGAATGCTCAATAAACCAATGAAATACAAAGTGTAATAAAAAGTCTACCAGCAAAGAAAAGTCCAGGTCCTGATGGATTCACCATTGAATTCTACAAGAAATTTACAGACGACATAATCTCAATATTCCTGAAACTCTTCAATGAAATTGAAAAGGAAACAATCCTCACAAAGTTATTCCTACAGGCAAGTATTACACTGATATTAAAACCAGGGACAGAGACGTAACTAAAAAGAGAACTACAGGCCAATTTCTCTCATGAACATAGGTGAAAAAATCCTCAATAAAATATTTGCGAATAGAATACAGCAAATCATCAAGAAAATTATACATGATGACCAGGAGGATTGATCGTAGAGATGCACAGATGGTGGAATCTATGAAAATTTATCAGTGTAATACACTATATCAATACAGCCAAAGTGAAAAATCATATGATCATCTGAATTGATGCAGAAAAGGCATTTGACAAAGTTTAACACTCATTCATGTTTAAAGTCCTACAGAAAATTGGAATAGAGGACCTCTCCCTCAATCTGATAAGAGCCATCCATGACAGTACAACAGCTAACATAATTCTAAATGGGGAAATGCTGAAGTCTTTTACTCTCAGATCTGGAACAAGACAACTATCAACACTCTTACTCGATATAGTCTGGAATCATTAGCTACAGCTATTAGACAAGAGAGAGGAATAAAAGGAATAAGAATAGGTAAAGAAGACGTTAAATTATTATTATTTGCAGGCGACATGAAACTCTACTTGGAAGACCCAAAAAAACTCGACCAAGAAGCTACTAGGATTAATACGGAAATTAACTAGCATAGCAGGATACAAAGTTAACACACAAAAGTCGGTACCATTCCTCTACACAAGTAACAAACATATTGAAAGAGAAATAGAAACAATACCACTGAAACAATGAAACATTTAGAAATTAACCTGACTAAAGAAGTAAAAGAACTTTTCAGTGAGAACTATACACTCTAAAAAAAAGAGATCCTAGAGGATTTCAGAAAATGGAAAGATATTCCCTGCTCCTGGATAGAAAGAACCAACATTGTGGAGATGGCCATACTCCCTAAACTGTTATACAGATGTAATACAATTCCTATCTAAATACCATCAGCATACCTCACAGACCTGGAGAAATAATTCCTAAAATTTATCTGGAACCAGAAAAGACTATAATTGCAAAGACAATCCTGGGCAACACAGGTAATGCAGGAGGCATTACAATTCCTGACCTAAGGTTATACTACAGAGCTACCATGATAAAATCAACATGGTATTGGCAAAAAAATAGACCTGAGGATGCAAAAGCAAATACATACACACTCAGCCACCTTATCTTTGACAAAGGGGCCAAACATGTTTACTGGAAGAAAGATAGCCTCTTTAACAAATGGTGCTGGAAAAACTGGTTGTCTGAATGTCAAAACTGAAACTTGACCCAGGTCTATCACCATGCACTAAACTAAAGTCAAAATGGATTAAAGATCTAAATATTAAAAGAAAAACACTAAATCTCTTGGAAGAGAAAGTGGGAGGACATCTTGAAGACATCAGGGCAGGCAAAGTGTTCATGGACAAAAATCAAAATGAACGTTTAACACTTGAAAGAATCAACAACTGGGACCTCTTCCTGCTCAGAAGTTTTTGCATGTCAAAAGAAATTACCAACAGCGTGAAAAGACAACCCACTCATTTTCAAAATATTTTAACTAATACATATTCAGACGAAGGTCTTCTACCTAGAATTTACAAAAAACTAAAAAACATTAGGGTTCCAAATTTCAAAAACCCAATCCAGAAATGTGCATCTGAAATGAATACATACTTCAGAGACAGTTCAGCAAGCATGAAGAAATGGTCCACATAGCTAGCCATTTGTGAAATGTAAATTAAAGCAATAATTTGATACTATCTCACCCCAGAAAGAATGGCTATCTTGAAGAAATCAACCAACAACAAATGTTGGAGAGGCTGTGGGGAAAAAGGAACACTTCTCACTGCTGGTGCGAAGGCAGACTGGTGCAACCACTATGGAAAGCAGTATGGAAGATCCTTTAAAAAACTAGAACTGGAAATCCCATTCAATCCATCTATCCTCCTAATAGGAATTTTCCCAGAAGAACTGAAACCATCATATCATACTGATATATGTCCACCTATGTTCATAGCAGCACAATTTGTGATAGCCAGATCTTGGAAACAACCAAATGCCCATCATCTGAAGAATGGTTCAAAAAGATGTGGTATATTTATGCAATGAAATATTATTCAGCTATAAAGAATGAAAAACTAGAATACTTCATATATAAGTGGACGTATCTTGAACATATACTCATAAGTGAAATAAACCAGACCTACATGTGTAAATATCATACAGTCTCCCTAGCGTAAAACACCAAATAAATAAATAAAAATGGAAAGGCATAACATAGCTGAATGTAAACCAAGGTCATAGAATTAAGCAATGAAGTTACTGCAAACAGAAAAGACAGGAAACATGGCAGGAGCAAAACTATTCACTTATATACACAGGATGAGTTAGATAACAGTCCTAAGAACAAACAAAATATTTTTCACACTGAGGATAGCAACATGTAACAGTATAAAAATGCATGGAATGCCTGTCATTCTGGTCTTTTAGATGTGTGCTGCTTCTAATGCAATTGTAGTTATGCTGTACTCTCAAGTAAATGATTGATTTATATGAAAACAAAAAAGAGTATTAAATGAGAGGAAGAGACTAGCAAAAATGTCATAGGATTGCGTGGCTACAATTTTGTATCTAATTGGATTTCTAATTGTCTATGCAAAATTGTGTAACTGCTTTGATCACATTGCATAGGAATTTATTAGAATATCAATGATTGGTGGAAAACACTGATTCTGTGTTAAGTCTAAGATGTTTGATATTCAGAAAGTCAGTGATGTTAAGCTCAAGTATCTATGTTATAAAGAAACACGATATGAAACTTCTCTTCTTGAGGGTTAAGAATATAAGTTTGCAGATCAAAAATTAGAGGAAAAAAAGGGATACAAGGATGGTCAATATTTTGACCCTAGCCCTTCAAGGTCAGTGAGGACTCAGGACATAAGAGAACCTGTGCTGTAACACCCTATAACTCAATGGTTTCCTAAATTTTCTGCTCTAGCACATTATGTGACCACAGAGGAAATGAATTGGTTATGTTTTGTGTCCCTAAGCAGAGTCACCTAGAGAGAAAAGATTCTCTCAGGCTTTCACAGAGAGTAAAGTGGTCAAGCAAGAGTCGTGACTCATCCAGACAGCTGACACTGACAACAGTTCTACAAAGCACTATACATGGTTTCAAAGTAAATCCTGAGGGGATTTGACTGACATTGGGAGATACAAAAGTTGCATGTTTTGTCATACAAATCTTGTTTTAACTTGCCTTTAGGCACCCAGCAGAAAAGTTTAACCATGGGGCATAAAATGTAAAGCTAGATTAGTATGTTTAGCTGTAAAAGGCTTAAATCAACAGCTTCTGACATTGCCAGTTCTGTTAATAACCCACTGCAATTATGCAATACTAAACTATGTGTACAATTTCTTTCTCGTAGTTCAATGGGAAGAAATTTTTTGTAGCAACAATGATTAGAAAGATTATCATGTCTACATCCTATATTCTGTATAACTACAATGAGGACTATGTATTGTACCAATTATTGGGAATGTACTACTAATGTGTTTTTGAAAATGTCACATTGTTATTTCTTATTAAAAGAAAAAAAAATGAAAAAAATTTTTAAAAGATTTGAATCAAAAAATGGCCAGGTGTGGTGGCACACGCCTGTAATCCCAGCATTTGGGAGGCTGAGGCAGGAGGATCTGTGCAAGTTCGAGACCAGCCTGGACTACAAAAGTGAGCTCAAGGCCAGCCTGAACTGCAGAGTGAGACCCTGTCTCAAAAAGACAAAAAAAAAATGTTTTCATTAGCCTATTGCATAACAAACCTGCAGCTTGCCAACAAAAATGGTAAGGTTTCACAGTCAGTGCACTTAACAACAGTACATAAAATAAAATAATAAAATAAAATAAAATAATATTCACCTAAAGGGAAAAGGAAGAATATACTATTGGAGTGATGGGAAATGATAGGAAAGAAATTTTTTGTCATATTATTTTCAAGTTACCTTCTTAAAACACTAAGCTGGCACAGAGGAATCTAAGTACATTGTGGCATTTCACCTCTCATGGTGCCTGGGATATGGGGAAGTCCAACACAGGGCTTGCTGTTCACCCCCTTTCTGTCCATCTCATTGGCGGGTCTTCTTCATATGAAGCATCATGTGTGATGTAATTTTTTTTCATTGAACATATTTCTTTAATACAGACACAGCAAACTTGTTAAGGCAATTTCAACAAATACCCTACAAAACATTGAAGAGGCATCAAATAAACATACACAAGGAATCTTTCATTATTAAAAAGTTACTTTTCATGTAAAGCACTAAAAACCAGTACCTTTTATTACTTATATAACAATTTTTAACATTAATCTTAATCAACATCATTTTCATTAGTTACATACATAATTATTACTTGCTCTATACTTGAATGTTAAAGTTTGGTTACCAATTTATGCAGGCAGTGGCACCTTTAGGAAGTACAGCCCAAGGGTTTACTAGAAGTATCCCTTTGAAGGAAATACTGGATCCCCAGTGCAGTAGCTGAGACACTGTGTCAACTTGAGGAAGCTTGGCTGGATGAGCTCAGCTGGTTCCAGGCTGTGGGGCCCCATTCTGCAAGATGTGGAGGTCCTGCCCTGGCATGTGATTGCACCCTAGGGACAGACGGGTTACCCCGGAGTGACTCAGCACAAAGTGTGTATAGAAAGAGTTGGGGAAGACTTTGTGTGATCTGCCCGATCAGTCCAGCTCGGCCCTGCCCTGGCTGCTACCTGCCTGGCATCCTTAGAGAAATCCTTGACTTTGGAGGAGCTTGCTCTTCACAGCCATGCCACCTTGGAGGAGCTCTGCACTGGCACAGAAGTTGGAAGAGAGAGGCTTAATTGCATGCCACAGCTGTTTCTCCTCTTCTGCTCTTCATTGTTTTCTGCCACAATGGATCCAGCAGAGTATGAACTGAAATTTCAAAAACTGTGAGCTCAATAAACCTTTCCTTCCTTCCTTCGTTTTGAGTGTCATACCGAGCAACAAGTAAAAAAGTAACTAAGACACACATCCTCTTGCTCTCTTCTCTTTGTCTCTCAGCTGTCATGAGATAAAGAGACATTCTCTGCCACAAGTACCCGTGATAATGTGCTGTGTTAGCACAGGCCCAAAGCCATAGAACTAAGCAATCACAGACAAGCTTCAAGCCAAGTAAACCTGTCCTCCTTATAAATTACCTTAGGTATTATATCAAACTGCTGAAGAGCTGAAAAATACAACTTATTACACATTAGATGAAATGCACTGATCACTGAAACTTGATTTAACATGTTTCCATGTAATGTAATAGTACTATCAGCAACTATTGTCATGCTTTAAAATTTTTTAGCCCAAACCCCAGCGCTGGGAGCTGAGCCTGCGCACCCGCTGCGGGCTGGGGTTTTGAAGAACTTTGTAAATTTCCTAAGTAAGAAAGTAAAAAAAAACAAATTAAAAAAAAAAAAATTTTAAATATAAGGCTACCAAGTCAAGCACCAAGACTAGCTCGCTATATATCAAACTCTAAACAATTTCCTCTCACTCTTGAATTTCTTCCCAACACATAGAGAGGAGGCCTTTAACTGGCCTGATACAATCACCGAAGAGATCGGTGTTACTGGCAGAAAGTAGAAAATGATGAGGGAAAAAATTACGTTTCCCACCTATTTCAGTTGTTTTTTTTTTTGTAGGGGGGGGGGTACCACGGGTTGAACTCAGAACCCTGCACTTGCCAGGCAAGTGCTTATTCTACTGAGCTATCTCCCCAGCCCCATATTTCAGCTTTTAATGTTGACTTTGTCTCTTACAAGCAATCTTCTTGGTTCTTTTTTTTTTGTCTTTTTGAGACAGGGTCTCGCTATTCAGTTGAGGCTGACCTTGAGCTCACTTTTGTAGCCCAGGCTGGTCTCGAACTCGCACCAATCCTCCTGCCTCAGCCTCCCGAGTGCTGGGATTACAGGCGTGAGCCACCACGCCCGGCCTTCTTGGTTCTTTATCTCTTGAATTTATGGTATCAAGAAAACCTAAGAATTGACATATACAGATGCTTTGCCCATAATACCTAATAAACAATTCAATAAACAACCTGGACACTCACAATTTTACTCTTTTCCCTCATTTAGTTTCTCCAATATGACTTATTTAATTACAGCTGACACAGATTCTCAGACTTTGAAATTCTTTCTAAACTACTTTTCCTTGCCAATAATTACTAACTAGTAAAAAATGTTCATGCTTTATCATTAAAATGCTATCTAAAAGAATATTTTTTACTAAGTTATAGCATAGTAACCTTAATTATCCAGTTCTTAACTTAGTAGTTTATATAAAGTAAGTAAAAGTTAACTTACTATTTTTTTCTTCTGGGATTTTAAGTCATCTAATGCTTTATTATTTCTTTCTGTTCTCTTGGAAAAGAAGAAAATCAACATTGTTCTTATGCTCCAGAGAACCAGTGGAAAAGCAAAAAATGTAAGTGTCATGGCAAGTCTTGCAGTAAATTCATCAGGAAGATACCACAAGTACACAGTTAAGCGTGTGAACAGGTAGAGAACTGAGGAATAGAGAATTAACCTTCCAACCCATAATTTTTGTAATTGCTAATTTTTCCCTAAATTCTTCCAATGCTTGAATTTCCTTGTCTATATTTTCTAGAACTTCTACAGTTGAAGGCTTTGTTCTCCATCGAGAAAATAATCCACCCATCTTTTATTTGTAGAAACGTGGCACAAGGATGAATATCATCAGTTGTCCAAAAGAAGTCACACTGTGTGAAGCGGGTGCAGCCCGGCCTCAGTGTCCACCCCTGTCGTGCTCAGCTGCCAGCTCAGCCTGCACAGATGTAAGTAGCAGCAGCCACCGATGCAGCCTGTGATGTCATTTTAATCCTTGCCTATTTCATTTAAAGATTAGTCTATGTATTCATCAATATCTTTCAGTTCTGGAATTTTTAAAGTTATAGATGCATTTTTACTTGTATATCTTAAAATCAAACTGTTAATCTTCAATTATGAATTTAGAAGTTAAATGGAAAACAGTCTAGTAGTGATAAAACTAACTCATGTACTTGCCTCAGAATCTGCCCCCCCCCTTTTGTATTTTAGGGAAAGGTCTCCAGAGTGTTCAGGGTCTCACTACTAGAATGAACTCATACTAATCAGTCTGTTTACTGCCTCCCAGGAGCTGGAATTACAGGCACACCCCACCATGCCTAGTCTCAATTGCCATCGCAGCATGCCTCCGGGGCTGGACCTGCATGGTCTAGGGATCGAACCCAGCCCCTTTACCTGCCTGCAGGTGCTTCAATTGACTGAGCTATTTGGCTGGCCCTCAGAATCCTCTTTCTTGTATGTTTTTACTGTAATATAGGATGCTGTTAGTATTATTTGCCATTATTTTTAAATTTAAAACTTTAAAAAAAATTTGTTGTATCTTATAATTAAATAACATTGGTTTGTACTTAAATGTTTTGATGACATAGACTGAGCTTTTAATTTATCGCTTGTTTGGTTGAGTATACCTTCAATTAATGTTCATTATTAAAGGCCCCAAGAGGAATAGTCCTTGTCTTATCCATTTTTATCTTTGACCACAAACTAACTCTTACACTTTGGGGATTTTTAAAGGGTTAAATAAAGCAAGAAATTCTTCATGTTCTGAGAAGGCTGGCAACTCACTTAGGAAACTTAGGAGTGTCTAATGTTCATTTACCCCACTCCCAACTCTGCTAGAAATTCAAGGAGGCCCAACTGGGCAGGTTACTGTGTCACTCCCTACTCTCCATACACACTTATCATGCAGTCAGGGCCAAGTGCAGTTCTGAGGACTGATTGAACCACATCAGTCCTTTGTTTCAGATACCTAGCCATCTCCTGATATGTGAAATATTGAACGAACTCCTCAGGAGATCCTTGTTTATCTGACCTAGCCCATCTCATCTTATACCTGAGTGAGTGATTCACTCACTTCATTCTAGCCCTGGCCTTATGGAAATAAAGAGAGCGGAATTTTATATTTAATCTGATTTATTTATGATTCAAAATTGAAGCGATTATTTATTATCCTTTTTAAATTTTGTTTAGTGCTGAAAGTTTAAATTAAAAAAAAACCTCAGAGCAACTGAACAACAATAGCCAATGAAGACAGAAATGTACAACATAAATAAAAATATGAAAATTGTCTAAGAAATAGCATCTTTGTATTTTAAGAAATACCAAGCCATCTACAGTCAGGCCAACAGATATCTTGGCAAAATTTTTCTGGTGCTTTGGCTATGAATTTTAACTTCTCAAATGTTAGCAAACATGAGAAATATCCAAGCTAATTAAGAATATCACTTACGGGCAGTTGCTGGGACTCTCTCAGAAGCTCTTTGCTCATTCATGACTGTTTGACAATATTGACAGCCAGGTCAAATATTTTCCCAGTTCTTAAATCAAGTGAAGAATATCTTTTTTATAATTTATCCTTAGTTCTCCTCTGGATCTTGCTTATTGCAGGCTTATGAGTTCTTGTGACATTTATATAGAGAGTAACTTTAAAACTAAGTTATATATCTTAAATATAATGAGGCTGTCTAATGAGGTTGGCCTTTCTGACCAATGTTAAGCCTTCAAGTCACATTTTATTCACTAGGAATATAAGGTGATGAGGTCCTTCACAGCAAAGAACAGATGTGTTTATCTGGACTAATTAGTTGGTGTGAAAGGATAGGTGGGCAGTATCTTGACATATTTGCTGTAGATTACTAAAAATATGCATCTGAATCCTTCCAACTTTTTGCTTTATAACTACAAATATGTTTAATTGTAACCATTTATGATAGAGTCTAAAAATTTGAGCAAAAATTTAAGAGAGTAGCTTCTAATTCAGACAATGATTATCCAAATAAAATCTATTTTATAGTTTCTGCTAGTCATTTGATATAGCTCTTATGAGCAATTAGATGAATGCTTCTATCTATAATTAATCTAAGTTTCTGACACATAGTCCAAAAATAACAGGACTAGTTTTGTATGAATACAAACTTCAGGTTTTTCTATTTTAAAGAACATGAATTTACAAATTACTAGTCATTTTAAAACAATAGGTAACATTATTATACTGATTGCATATGCATGCTGTTAGTTTTAAATTTTTAGTTTTATTTTTAAAGAGAATAAAATAACATTAAAAACAATACAGAATTTCACTAAATAAAATGATATGACTTGAGCAGTAGTTGTTATATTGAATATTGTTTCCTTCAAGTTCATTATTTAAATTATCAGATATAAGCATATAAAATTGGTCAAAAAAAGAAGAAAAAAAAACTTAAGTGTTAACTGTTCCTTTCAAAAGGCCAGTAGAAATCAGTGTGTTTCTATTATTTAAAAGTGACTAACCTTTGTATCCGTTTAATCAAACACAAACACTAGATGATAAATGCTTTTTTTCCAGAGACTGATGAATCAATTTTAATTAGGTGTCAGGGCTAGAAATTGAACTTCTGCCTAAAAATAAACAATTATTTTTCAGATGAAAAACTTCAATAATAGTTTTCTCACATTATAATAAAAGGTATTCTCCCACCAGAGATCCATAACTGTATAGTTTTAACAGGAGAGACAGCTTTTATTCCATAGAGCAAATGCTGTTTGAAATTCAACATTAGCCAGTGTGGGCAATGGGGAGAGAAGCAATGGTGCTCCTCCTCCTTTCTCTGTACTCCTCTTTTCAGTAGACTGATTTTTCAAGTTTTCCTCAAACTCTTTATTTTGTTTTATTTATTTTTAATGTATTTGCTACAGGGTCTGCAGTGTCTTCAGGGTCTTACTACACAGATCAGACTCATAGCGATTCTCCAATTTTGAGCCTCTCAAGTGCTGTGATAACAGGTGCATGCTACCATGCTCAGTCCCAGCATGCCCCAGGAGCAGAGCCGGCATGGCATGCTGGGGATTGAACCCTTGCCCCTGAGCTGCTCTACGTAGGGTTCTTTAGTCCACTGACATATCTGACCAGCTCTAAAATTTATGTTTTATTTATTTTATTTTTATATTTTTTATTCATTTTAATGAGAAAAATGAAAATAGCTTAGCAATAAAACAGTTTACAAAATATCACACCATGTCTTACAAGTAGATTGCAAGTCAGAGATACAGTATGAATCATGCAACAAGAAGGACAATTAAACAATATTCAGAAAATTAATTAAATATTAACTAATTAAAGTTAAATAACATATTTCATAATAATATTCCAAAATTCAAATCAAATCATGAGATCAACTTAGAAGCCAGAATGTTGTGTAGCATATGTAAGAATCCATAACCAGCTCAGAGTACTTGTGTAGTATTTCAGTAGGTTAATATATACAAAGATATCAACTAAAAAAAAGTTTCCACGGTAGTAAAGAATTACTAAGAATAAAACAGCATAAATACTGGAATAGTAAATATATGACCAGAACTTCCAACAGTATGGGGATAGGATATCGCACAAAGTTCTAATTCATCGCAGACACAGATAGTGTCCATGATGCTTACTGGTGGCCAGGTATCACTTGTGAGACTGAGCTACTGCTGTTTCCTTGATATCTACTCTGTAGAACCAGACAGAATCATGACCCATAGGGTGCAGGAGAAGTCCATTTGTAGAATATGCTGATGGACATATTCTGCTGCTGTGTACAACAGAATGGTTGAAAACTGCTTTTGTATAACTCTTTTTCTCATGTATGTAATTGTTTGCCCTATTTGGTGGGTTCTTTCCATTCTCCTTCATGGAGTTGTGCTCATTTTGATCCCTCTCTAGAATATCTTTCAGTAAACTGTGCAAGGTTGGCTTTATCATCATGAAATTCTTTATTTGTTCTTTGTCCTGGAAGTATTTCACTTCTCTATTGAACTTGAAATAGTCTTGCAGGGTGCATCAGCCTGGGTTGGAATTTGTTGTCTTGCAATGACTGAAGTACTATGCTCCATGCTCTTCTTGACGTCATGGTTTGTAAAGACAAATATGCCATATTCTAGTGGGCTTTCTATTAAATGTGATCTATTTCTTTTCTCTAGTGGCTTTTAATACACTGTTCCCATGCTGAATTTCTGGGATCTTGATTATTAAATGTCTGGGTGTGGTTTTAATTGGGTTGCTGTTATTTGGAGTTCTGTATGCTTAGGTTATCTGAATGTCAGATTGCTCCCCCATATTTGGGATTTTTTCTGCTATTCTTCTGCCCATATATTTTTATATCATTTATACAGACTCCTTATTTCTCACTGATACCTATTAGATTTAAGTTGTTCATCTTTTCATCATTTTGCAGATATTGAATTATTTTTTCTTGCATCATAGTTGTTATTAAGAGATCTTTTTTTACCTCTTCACTAGCTGCAGTGGTATCTTTAAGGTGAACATCTATTTTCACTTTCACTGAAACAGTTTTGCAGGCTTGTGATTGAGGTTGTAAGTTCCTGTATAGCACTTTGAATCTGCTTCACATATTCTATTACTTTCTTATATTGTTCATTCAAGTATTCCATCATTTTTCTATTCTCTTTTTTATCAGTGTCTTCTTTAGAAAAACTTAGTGCTTCTTTTATTATAGGTGTTATTTCTTTTGTACTTCAGAAATTATTTCTGAACTGATTTTGATTGTACCTTTCTGCAGTTGTTTCTTTACTTTGGATGCTATTATTTCAGAGATTTCAGATGTGTGATTTCCAATTTCTTCTATGCTATTGTCTCTTGTATTTGTTATGGATGGGCTCAGGGCCTGAGGGTGCATTTTGCTCTTTCTTTTATTCATTTTGTATAGCCCTGCCTTCTATCCTTTGGCGTAAAACTTTGTGGGACTGAGCTACTGCCATTTCCTTGATATCCACACTGTAGAACCAGACAGAAGCTCTACCAAGTTCAAACTGGTCTAGGGGGGTGTGACTTGGGTCTGGCTACTGAGATCTACTACTTTATGCTGAAACCCTTGGAGGTGAATCTGCTATGCCTCTCTGGAAAGATGTTCTGCTCCAGGATCAGCTGAGTGGATCTTGTTTCTAGTCTCTCTGGAGGGAATTCTGTGGCAGTTTTCCGCACAGAACCTGTCTGATGGATGATGTTCCACTCACATGCTGGGGTTTCTTGCTGGATGAAATGAGTTTCCAGAGAGCCGAGTTGTCTCATTCATGCAACACATCTGGTTGCTCGGTCAAATGAGTTTCTGGTGGGCCCAGGGCAGTCTACCTCACATGCCTGTCCTGGTTGCTGGGTCTAATGAGTTTGCAGCAGGCACATCAATTTCATTTTTATAATTTACAAATGCCATCTTTCCATTGGTGTGTCTCAGTTGCAGAAATGCAAAATTTTTGTATGACACAGATGTGACTGTATTTCAGCTTTGTAACTTGATGTGTAATACTGACAAAATTATTGAATGTTTTTGAAACTCAGTATACTCACGGGTGAAATGGATATAGTAATACCTACCTTCTAGGATTTTCCTGAAGATTTACTATGATACTATGTGTAATGAGTTTTCATATTGTCTGGTCAGAGCAATAAATTTAAGTGTCATCTCTTCCAAAATTTTTCTCAAATGGAAATTAAGTTGTGTATGTTTAACCTTATAGGAATATCAACCTCTTTATTTTGGAGCACCCCAAGGCTGGCTTGATCCTCCTTTTAGCTACCCTGACTGTCTTAGTTATTTCAGTCGGGGTTAAGGCTAGATACTCCACTCCTGTGTTATTTATTTCAAATTCTTATTTCTAGTCCTGGCCTTCTTATAAATTCCAGAATCATTTATCAAACTCTCTACCTCAACATCTCCACTTGGATGGTGAACAGCATGCCAAGCTCAGCATGCTCAAACTGAGTCACTCTTTCCCACCCAGTGTTTGCACAATTTGTTCCATCTGCTGGATGTTCTCCCAGAAAATTCATTGGCTAACGTTACCTCCTATGATCTTTCTTCAAATATCACTATCATTCTAAATTCTGCACTAATTGCTTAGCTCTGTCACTCTCTAATTCTCTCACTCTCTAATCTTCCTTGTAGTATTCTAACTTTCCTATTCACATATCCTAAAACCTACTATTTGATTTTCCTATTTATTTTGTAGACATTCACTGAGATGTGAGTTCTCAGTGGTTGCACCACTTTTCTTCCTCTGGTCTGTGGTATATCTCAAGTACCCCATACATTGTCTAGTACAGCAGTTGCTCAATAATTATTTATTCAATGAATGATTGATAATAAAGAAACACATCCTTGACTTCTCAGCATTCAAGAAACTTCACATATAAATTTATAACACGAAAAAAGTAATCTCATTGTCCCTTTCTAATACGCCTGTGCTTTTCTTGCCTACATACTTTTGTGCATATTTAATTATTTCTCCCTCTTCCATTATTTTCTTCCACATCAAGGTTCCAGTGTTGTCCTCTTGCTTTTTGTTTTCTGCTCAATAAAACTTTATCCCGAAAAGCAAAAGAACACAGGGGTTAAAAGGCCTACCTGAATTTCTGTTCCTCAAATTATTATCTCTTCAGGAATTCTAGGAAGCATCTAGTAGATATTAACGGAGATCAACTGAACTAAATACAGAAGATTCCTAAACTGAGCTATATTTAATAGTGAAGACAAAATGCTTGAAAAAAAAGTTGGTATGTGTACTCTCTGGCACCATCTCAAACCCACTTTCTCTGAATAAAGCCAATAGTGAAAGAACAAGTAACACTACCACCAGAAACTTCCGAAAAGGCCATCTGTAAACTGCACCTGATGATCAGCATATTACGCATGTACTGTTTAAAATTACCCAAGCCAACTCTCACCCAAATTTAGACAAATCTTTGTGTGTTTGAGTAGAAAATGGGCTAGATTTATTCCCATGCATTATACCAAAGGTGTATGGCTATGTAGGACTTATCTTGCCTAATTCCAATAATAAGTAATTGATTCATCTCAGATAAACATGAAGGTAAATGAAAGAGCAATAGGTAAAAGTAGAAGGAAGACCTACATGACAAAGCATAAATTTTCTCTTTTTTTAGATTTTAATTTTTTCAACTTTTTTTTTCTTTTATTGCATTTAATAAAAATTACAATGTGACCATTTCAAAACATGTTAGCAGTACATTTCCAGTATTTGATACAATGCATGTTGCTGTCCTCCTAGTAGTTATACAGAGCACAGGGTGTAGACATGATAATTTTTCTAATCACTATTGGTACAAAAGATTTCTTCTCATTGAACTAAGAGAAAGTAGTTGTATACATAATTCAATGTTCCATAATCGCAGTGGGTTATTGGCAAAACTGGAAATGATGGAAGCTGTTGATTTAAGCCTTTTATAGCTCTTCATACTAATCTAGCTTTACATTTTATGCCTTGGTTAAATTTTTCTGCTGAGTAGTTAAGGGCAAATTAAAGCAAGGCCTGTATAACAAAACATGCACTAAAAAAAATCAACATGGATTAAAGATCTAAATATTAGAGAAATATTCAATATCCTGAAAGAAAAAGTGGTAGAAAATATTCAAGACATAGGTATAGGCAAAGAGTTCATGGACAAAAATCAAAATACGTGTTTAGCACTTGAAAAAATCAACAACTGGGACCTCCTCTTTTGGAGAAGTTGTGCACGTCAAAAAAAAAATTACCAACAGAGTGAAAAGATGACCCACAAATTTTGAAAGATTTTAACTAATATGTATTCAGACAAAGGTCTTCTATCTAGAATTTATAAAGAACTAAAGAACATTACGGCCCCAAATTTCAAAGACTCAATCCAGAAATGGGTATCTGAGGTGAATACATGCTTCTCAAATTTTGAAAAAAGTTATACATGGATTATGTGCTTTTCACACTTGTGAAATCCTTGTTTAGGTGTTACATGTTATACCATTTTTTGATATCAAGGAAATACTTAAGAATTAATTAAAAAGGTTCTCAAAGTATTATCCTAACACTTGCTTTCAAAACTATGTATATAGGCAGACACTATGAGACACTTGTGAGAGATTTGGAAAATTTCTCCTAGCAACATTGCTGAGAATGGCAGAAAAGTACTTTCTCATGAGTTTACCTCTTTTCTTTTCACAATTTAAAAAATGAGAATTAGCTGGGTGTGGTGGCTCACGCCTGTAATTCCAGCACTTGGGAGGCTGAGGGAGGAGGATTGGTGCGAATTCGAGACCAGCTTAGGCTACAAAAGTGAGCTCAAGGTCAACCTCAACTGCATAGCGAGACCCTGTCTCAAAAAGACAAAAAAATAATAATAAAAATAAAAAATGAGAATTGTATTCATTGATACAGACATAGTAGTTTGTATTAGGACTTTTCTTGAATACCATTACAAACTGTACAACAGGCATTGTGCAAATATATAGAATTGAAACGCACACTCTTCAGTAATCAATAAGCCAGAGATAAATATAAACAGCCCCTGCAAACAAAACACATTGCTGGCACAAAATATAGGACCCTATGTAAAGCAATGAAAGGATGCCCAAAAGGAAATTGTATACCTGTTAATAACCACACCTAAAATAACAGAGTATGTCCAAATAAATAAAGTAATGATATACTTGAAAGTCTTAGAAAAACATGAGCAATCAAATCCAAGGCTGGTGGAAGAAAGGAAATTATAAAGATCAGAAGAGAAATTTATAAAATGATACGAAGAAATACAAATAACCAATGAATTGCTCAACTGTATTTTTAAAAAATAAAAAAATGGGAAAACCCATATTAAATCTTAGCACAAAAGGAAAATAAAAAATAAAATCAGTGTAATTAGAAATGAAGGAGATAAAATTATAATTCACACAACTGGGATCCAAAAAAAATGTAAGTAATTACTTGAAAACCTGTGTTCCAATAAATTAAAGAATCTAGAAGAATTGGATAGATTTCTAGATGTGTACAAATTACAAAACCAAAACAACACATGAAATCTCTGAAAATTCAATGACAAGTAAAGAAATTAAAACAATGTTTTTTTTTTTAAATATGCCAACTAGACTGGGCATAGTGGCACATGCTTGTAATCACAACTCTTGAGAGGCTGAAAACAAGTGGATCACTATGAGTCTGATTTACATAGCAATACTCTGTAGACGGTGTAGACCCTGAACCAAAACAAACAAACAAACAAAAACCTGCCAACGGAGAAAAGCCCAGTACCCTATTAATTCAACACTGACTTAATGTGCCAGTAGGGACTTTTGTCTAAACACGAAGCCATGAATTTGCCTTCCAGAGCCCAGTGACTGACATGCATGTAGGAACTTTCGCCTGTGCACCAACACCCAGGACTTCCCCACCCAGAATCCAGACCTGGCACCTTCTATTGAACCCTGAATCAAAATTTCCAGCATAGAGGCTGGATTCAGAAACTCCAAGCTAGTCCAGGAACAGAATATCTTTCCAGAGGAGCACAGTGGGTTCACATCTATGGGACGCAACTGGAAGAAGCTGATCACAGTATCCAAATCCAGCCAGATACATCTGGACAACTTCCAACATAATAGATCAGGATCCAAACTGCAGCAGGCATTAATGGCACAACTGCACCAAAGATCTACACCAAAGGTCAGAGGACAATGATATACAAAATGACAAAAAGAAGGAGCAAGTTGCAATCTACGTCCCTGAGCCTGCCCAGTACAAATGCAGGAGACAATAGCATAGAAGAAGATGAGAATCACATAGCTGAAATCTCTGAATTAATAGAATCTGAAGTAAAGAAACAACTACAGAAAGATATAGAGGAAATTAGATGATCACAAATAAACTCTGAAATAAAAAAGAAATTTCTGAATTAATAGTCTTTCAAGTAAAGGAACAACTACAAAAAGATAGAGAGTAAATCAGATCAAAAATAATCTCTGCAGTAAAAGAAAGAAAACTATGAGAGAATTAATCAATTATTCTAAAGAAGACATTGGTAAAAAATTTGAGGAAAACAAAAAAAAATGATGGGATCCTTGCATGAGTAATATAATAAATAAATAAATCACATGAAGCAGTTTCAAAAGATATACAGGAAAATAAAATCTCAATCACAAGCTAGCAAAACCATAGGAATAAAAGTGAAGATAGAGTTTCAGATCTTGAATACATAGTCATAGTTAGTGAAAAGGTAAGGATCTCTTAAAAACAACTAGGATGCAAGAAAACATAATTTGACATTCACAATATGAAGAAAACATGAACCTGATATTAATAAGCAGAAAGAAAGGAGTCAATACAAATGATATAAAAACAATAAGGGCAGACATAATAGCAGAATACTTGCCAAATATGAGTAAGCAATCTGGCATTCAGAAATAGCTGAAGCATACAGAACTCCAAATAACATCAACCCAACTAAAAACACACAGACATATAATAGTCAAGATCTCAGAAATCCAGCACAAGAATAATATAATAAAAGCTGCTATAGAAACAGATCACATTTACAGGAAAACTCATCAGAATAATGGCATATTTCTCTTCACAATCCATGAAGACAAGAAGATCATGGAGCAAAGTGCTTCAAGTCCTCCATGAAAGCAAATTCCAGCACGGACTGCTATACCCCATGAAACTCTCTTTCAAATAGGAGAGAGAAGATAAATATCTGCATGACAAAGAACAGCTAAAGAATTTCATGATGCCAAAGCCAATCCTGCAGACTACTACAAGATATTTTAGAGAAGGACCAAAATGACCCAAACACCATGAATGAGAACAGAAAAAAAAAAAAAAAAACAACAAATACGCCAACCAATTTAACACAGGAGAAAAAAAGATCAACAATGGCAGGTTAAAAACATGGCAAACATATGTCAATACACCTCAAACAACACCTTCCTCAACAACCAAAGGGTTACAGAGGAAACTAAATAACAAATTAAACATCTACAACTAAATGAAAATTCAAAGACAAATTATCAGAATTTATGGGATGCAATTAAAGCAGTTCTTAGAGAGAAATTTATAGCTCTGATTTCACACATTTAAAAAACAGAACGGGAATAAATGAATACTCTAATGCTTCACCTAGATCATCTAGAAAAGGAAGAGCAAACCAAACCCAAAGCCAAAAGACAAGAGGAAATTATAAAGATTAGAACATAAATTAATTCAATCAAAACAATACAAAGGATTAAAGAATAAAAAAGCTGTTTCTCTGACAGATTAAATAAAATTGATCAGCTCCTAACTAACCTGATGAAAACAAGGAAAGTAAAACCTCAAATTCAAGCAATAAGGAATAAAACAGGGAAAATTATCACAGACCCAGTGGAGTTTCAGAAGATCATTAATAGCTACTTTGAGAATCTTTACTCTCACTGAATTGAAGACACAGACTAAATGGACAGATTCCTAAATAGGTACAAGTTATCAAAACTGAATCAAGAAGATATATGAACTTTCAATAACCCAAAAAGAGCCAATGAAATACAAAATGTAATAAAAAGCATACTGACAAAGAAAAGTCCAGGTCCTGATGGATTCGTCATTGAATTCTAAAAGAAACTTACAGAAGATATACTCCCAATACTCCTCAGACTCTTCAAAGAAATTGGAAAAGAAACAGTCCTCCAGAATCGTTTCTGGAGACAGGAATTATGCGGACACTCAAACCACAGAAAGATACAACTAAAGGGAGAACCACAGGCCAATCTCTCTCATGAACATAGATGCAAAAATCCTAAATAAAATCCTAGAAAATAGAAGACAGAAGATCATTAAGAAGGTTATACATCTTGAACAGGTAGAATTCATTGCAGGAATGCAAGATTGTTTCAACATATGCAAATCTACAAATGTAATACAATATATCAATAGAGCTAAATTGACAACCCACATGATCGTATATCTCAATTGATGCAGAAAAAGCTTTTGATGAAGTTCAACATTCATTCGTGTTCAAAGTATTACAGATAATTGGAATAGAGGGTCTCTACCTCAATATGATAAAAAGCCCTCTATGACAATCAAACAATAACATAATTCTGTGGGGAAAAAATGAAGTCTTTTACTCTCAGATTTGGTACAAGACAAGGATGTCCTCTATCATCATTCTCATTCAATACAGTTCTACAATCATTAGCTACAGCCATTAGACAAGAGAAAGAAACAAGAGGAATAAGAGTAGGTAAAGAAGAAGTTAAACTATCATTATTTGCAGATCACATTAAACTCTACTTGGAAAACCCAAAAAACTCTACCAAAAAGCTACTAGAATAATGTGCAAATTCCATAGCATAGGAGACAAAGTCAATATCCAAAAGTCAGTAGCATTCCTCTACACAGATAACAAACACACTGAGAGAGAATTTAGAGAAATAACAACTTTTACAATAGCACCACAGAAAATGAAATATTTAGGAATAATCTAACTAAATAAGTAAAAGATTGATTCAATGGAAAATATAGTACTGTGAGAAAAAGGAACATATAAGATTTCAGAAAATGGAAAAATATTTCCCACTCCTGGATATAAAGAAACAACATTGTGAAGATTGTCATACTCCTTAGATTGTTATACAGCTTTAATGCAATCCCTATCAAAATACCCTCAACATAACTCAAAGACCTAGAGAAATCATTCTTATAATTTATTTGGAACCAGAAAAGACATAGAATAGCAAAGATAATCTTGGGCGAAATAGATAAGGCAGGAGGCATTACAATTCCTGACTTAAACTTATACTACAAAGCTACTGTGATAAAATCACATGTGATAAAATCAGCATGATATTGGTAAATAAAATACACTTGAGGATCAATTCAATAGAATAGAAGATGTACAAGAAAATACATACACACTCCGACTCCTTATCTTCAATAAAGTGGCCAAACATGTTTTCTGGAAAAAAGATAACCTCTTTAACAAGTGGTGCAGGAAAAAAAAAATGGATCTCTACATGCTGAAAACTAAAACTTGACACAAGTCTCACACCGTGCACCAAACTAAAGTCAAAATGGAATAAAGATATAAATGTTAAAAGGGAAACATAAAATCTCCTGGAAGAGAGTGTGGGAGGAAATCTTGAAGACATCAGGGTAGGCAAACAGTTCATGGACAAAAATCAAAATGGTCGTGTAACTCTTGAAAGAATTAACAAATGGGACCTCCGCTTTCTGAGAAGTTTTTGCACACCAAAAGAAATTACCAACGGAGTGAAAAGACATGCACAAATTTTGGAAAAAAAATAACTAATTAGTATTCAGACAAAGCTCTTCTATCTAGCATTTGAAAAGAACTAAGACATATTAGGGCACCAACTCATATATATGCCAAGTGGTGCACAATCTGGGCCATGGAACACAAGCAGGTAAGCAGCACATCTTGCCAGAGTGGTACAGTGGGTTCACCCCCAAGGGCTGTGACAGAAAAAAAGTGGAGCACAGCTGCCAGACCCAAGTGAAACCCACCTGTGCAAGTTTGAACTTGGTAGAGCTGGGCCTGTTGCAAAGGTAATAACGGCGTCAAAGCTCTGCAGCCAAAGGTCAGAAGACAGAGCAATGCAAAATGACAAAGAGAAGGAGAAAATTCATTCTGAGGACCAGAGCTGACCCAGAACAAATGCAGGAGAAAATAGTATAGAAAAAATTTGGAATCACGTACCTGAAATTTCTGAAATAATAGTGTCTGAAGTAAAGAAACAACTGCAGAAAATTATGGAGGAAATCTGTTCAGAAATAATTATTGACATAAAAAGGAAATGATAACTATAATGAAAGAATTGCCAAGTGTTTCTAAACAACACACTGATTAAAAACTAGAAGAGTATAAAAAATGATGGAATTCTTGAATGAGCACTGTAGGAAAAAAATAGAATGCATGAAGCAGGTTCAAAGAGTTACACAGGAAATTAAAACCTCAGTCCCAAGCTAGAAAAATCATTTCAATGAAAGTGAAAATAGATTATCAGATCTTGAAGACACTGTTTCAGCTAGTGAAAAGCTAATAAAAGATCTCTTAAAAAAAACAACTAGGATGCAGCAAAAAAAAATTCAACATCCGCAAGACGATGCAAAGATAAACAACATAAGACTAATAGGCATCCATGAGAAAGATGGAGTCAATGCAAATGATATAAAAAGAATATGGGCAGAAGCAATAGCAGAAAATTTCCCAAATATGGGGAAATAATGTGACAGTCAAGCAACTGAAGCATATAGAATCCCAAATACCATCAACCCGATTAAAACCACACTCAGACATATAGTAATTAAGATCCTAGAAATTCAGCACAGGAAAAGTATACTAAAAGCTGCTAGAGGGAAGAAAGAGATTACATTTAAAGGAAAACCCACCAGCACAATGGCAAACATTTCTTCACAAGCCATCAAGTCCAGAAGAGCATGGAACAAAATACTAAAAGTCTTACAAGGAAACAAATTTCAACCCAGAACAATATACCCTGAAAAACTCGCTTTCAAGTATAATGGAGAAGTGAAATACTTCCATGACAAAGAACAACTATAGAATTTCATGATTTTCAGTAGTCTTCACAGACTACTGAAAGATACTCAAGAGAGGGATCCACTGACCACAATACCATGAAAGAGAAACTGGGAAAAGGTATAGAGGAAATCAGATCAGAAATAATTTCTAACGTAAGAAAAGAAATGATAACTGTAATGAAAGAATTACTGTTTCTAAAGAAGACACTGATCTAAAAAATAGAGAATAGAAAATGATGGAATCTTTGCATGAGCAATATAGAAAAAAAATAGAATGCATGAAGCAGATTCAAAGAGGTACGGAATTAAAACCTCAATCACAAGCTGGCAAAACTGTTTGAATGAAAGTGAAAAAAACCAATGAAATAGGACAAACAAATAAAGGAGAAAAAAAGATATACAGCAGCAGGTAAATAACATGGCAAACACAAGTCAGTACATTTCAGTTGTAACCATCAATGTAAATGGGCTCAATTCACTAATTAAAGAAATGGACTGACAGAATGAATTAGGAAGCAAAATCCAACAATATGCTGTACAAGACTTCATCTATCAATTGATGGGCTTATCTTCAAAATTTTGTCCAGCTGGTAACTTCAATAGTTCTATGATTTGTGTCAGGAACACAATTGTTTTCTTAATTCATAAATAATGTTTTATGGATTAGTGACTTAGAAATAAATTTTCTGCAAGATTAGAATTAAGTATAGATGCTGCCAAAGTCCTTATCAATTTCAATGTGTAGAAATTTGAGCAATCATGTTACCAAAAAAGAAAAGGTATTCTATAAGATATATCTTAGCTTTGGAATATGTGTACAAAATAAACGTGTGCACATTGTTCTTAAATTCTATAATTATTTTAAGGAAAATGTCATTTAAATCACATTTCCATTGTTAAATGATAAATTATCTTCTAATTCGAGAGAAGTATATAAGAAAACCCAGTAATCTAATTGCTAAATATCATTTTTGTGTTATGTTGTAGATATTTCTTTAAAATAGGTATTCAGTTGACCTTCATCTGGCTTCCAATCAGCTACTTGAGTTTGAATTATTTTTTTAATGTTTAGGTTTGGATTTTAGCTATATAGCTTGGCTGCTTGAAATGTGACAATTTGTGCTCTTGTATTTATCTTTTTTATTGTTTTCAACACTGCTGTAGCCTGAAATTTCACACTTTTTGTTCTTTGCTAAATCCTGTGCGAGCCATGTCCCCAGGGTGCACTGAGATGACAGCTGAGACTGGGTGTGGTGGCATGACTGTAATCTCAGCTCTTGGGAGTCTGTAAACAGATGGATCACTATGAGTCTGACCTAGTAGTGAGACCCTGCACACCTTGTAGACCCTTCCCTAAGATACAATAATAATATTAATAATATTAATAAATAAATAAATCCTGACATCCTATGAGTGGATATCAGATCGTTGCTTAAAACAACAAAGGGTTTCAACAAATTCAACATTTGGTTGTTCTAAAACACCCAAGGAATAAGGTTTGAAATGACTTTATCTTAATCTGATAAAAGACATTTATGAGCAACTTATTACAAGCATCATGTTAAATGAAGAAAATCTCGAAGCTCTCCCTCTAAAATCATGAACAATACAAGAATCTCCACAATTACCACCCCTGTGAAATAATTAAAATGCTATCAATAGCAATTAGGCAAGAGAAAGAAAAAAGGTAAGTGCAGCAAATGAAAAAGTCAAATTATTCTTCTTGCAGATGACATGATACTCTATACAGATGACCCAAAAAAATTCTGTGAATCTTTCTATAAGTGAATTCAGCAATGTAGTCAAATAAACATATCAGACCACAAAAAGCAATAAAATTTCTGTATACCAGTAGTGAATTTACTGACATAAAAATTAGGAAAACAGTACTATTCACAATAGTATTAAACAAACAAACAAACAAACAAACAAATAAATAAATAAATAAAATACTTAGGAATTAACCTGATTTAAGAAGTGAAAAACCCCGGTCATGAAAACTTCAATCCTGTAAAAGAAGAGATTGAAGAGGATTTCAGTAAAGGACAGGATATCCCTTATTCCTGTTTAGGCAAAAATAATATTGTCAAAATGGCCATAGTTCAAAAACTAATCTACATGTTTAGTGTACTCTCAAACTACCAATAGTATTTCTCACAGAACTAAAGAAAACAACACAAAAATCCATACAAAACCAGAAGAGACCCTGAATAACAAAAGCGAAGCTGACCAGCAAGAACAGAGGAAGAGGTATCACGATTCTATAGCTCATGTTATACCATAAAGCTACAGTTGCTGAAAAAGCCCACAGTGCTGGCACAAAACAGGCATGTGCATAAACAGAATCACATAGAGGATGTAGAAATAGCTCAAGCATATTCAGCCATCTGAAGTTTGATAACACGGCTAAAAGCACACACCACAGGAAAAATAGCATCTTTAACAAATGGTGCGGAAAAAATAGCTGTGCACATGTAAAAAGTTGTATCTAGATTTATACATCTCACCATAAGCTAAAATAAAATCAAATTAAATCAAAGAATGAAATACTAAAAGAGAAACACTACTAAGCTTACATTTATGAACTGGTGTTCAGAAAATGAAAGGGTTAGCTATCCAGCATAAGTCGAATAGATAATAGAGATAGATAGATGATAAATAGTTACATAGATAGATAGATAGAGAGATAGATAGATAGATAGACAGATAGATAGGAAGACATATGTATACATACATACATACATACATAAATACATAGTCAGACAGAATACTTGTGGATATAATTATAGGCAAGAACTTCTGAACAGAACCCCAGTGACAAAAGTAATAGCACCAAGGATCAACAAATGAAATCACAACAAATTTAAAACATTGGCAAGTAAAGGAAACAAAGTGAAGAGACAACCTACAAAATGAAAAGAAACAAATAAACATTGTCAGCTGTTTCTTGGACAAATGATTAATATTTAATATATATATATTTATTTATTTTATTCTATTTTTTTAATTTTTTTATTATTATTTAAATTTAACAACGGTTATATTACATGTTTTCATCATCAGATCAGTTTAGATTGATAGATATAGCTATATAAGATTGATCAAACAATTAAACATTAACACTTTCAATAAATTACTTTTTTTCCCCCTTTCTTTTTTTAACAGGTGACACATTGCATGTTGTCCTCACAATACTTCAATAGTTCCACAGAGCACAGTGTGTGGGCATGACCCACCACCCTACTGATGTTGCTAAGAAGAAAAAAAAAAAGAAAGAAAAAAAAATAAAAGAAAAGTATTTTCTTTGGACTAAGAGGAAGCAGATGCATACGCAGTCAAATGTTCTGCAACTGCAGTGGGCCACCAGTGAAGCTTGTAATGTTGGAGGCTATTGAATCTAAGCCTTCTAAAGCTCATATCACCAATCTAGCTCTGTGTTTCATGCATGGGAATTAAGCTTTTTTGTTTTTTTTCTGCTGGGTGATCAAGGGCAAGTCAAAGCAAGACCTGTATAACAAAACATTCATTTTTTTGTATCTTCCAAGGTCAAATCCCCTCAAGATTAAGTTTGGGACCATATAAAATATTACGTAGAACTGTTGTTAGTGTCAGCCTTCGGGACGAGTCACGGCCATTGCTTGGCCAATTTGCTTTCTGTGAAAGCCTGAGAGAGTGTTTTTCTCTAGGTGACTCTCCTTAGACACACTATAGTTCATTTATCCCTTTCCTCTGAGGTCCCATGATCTCCTTGACCAGAAAATTTGGGACACCTCTGAGTTATAGGATATTACAGCACAGGCTCTCTTATATCCTGAGTCCTTATTGACCTTGAGGGGCTAGGGCCAAAATATTGGCTATCCTTATGGCCCTTCTTTTTCTCCAATTTTTGGTCTGTTAACTTACATTCTTAACCATCCACCAGAAAAGCTTTGTGATACTATTACTCTATAGAATAGGTACTTGAGCGTATCATCACTGGCTTTCTGAGAATCAAATATCTTTGGCTTAGCTTGGAATTGATATTTTCTGACCAAGATTGATATTGTAATAACGTTCCATACAATGTGATATAAGCAGTTACACAATTTTTACACAGATATTTGGAAATTCAAGGAAATATAAAATTGTAGCCTGTCAAGACTATGGTATTTGGCCCAGTCTCATATTTTCAACTACTACTCTTGAGAGAGAGAATAACAGTAAGTGAGTTTACACTGGGCGCAGTACACATCAAAAAGACAAGAGTGACATGCATTCCAAGCATAGTTTTAGTGTTACATACTGCTATGACCAATATGATGCACCTTTTGAAGGTTCTAGAGACCAATATCTAATTCATCCTGTGTACATAAGTGCATGGTTTTGCTCTTGATATGTTTCCTCCTTTATCTGCTTCCAGTCACTTCGTTCTTTAATCCATAACACATTCAGCTGTGTTATGCCCTTAAGTTCTTATTTTCTTCTTTAAAGTTCTTATATTAGGGAGACTATATGATATTTACACATATAGGTCTGGTTTATTTCACTAATGAGTATATGTTCAATATACATCCATTTATATATGAAGTCTTCAAACATCATTCTTTATGGATGAGTAGTATTCCATTGTATAAAAATACCACATTTTTTTAAACCATTCTTCAAATGATGGACATTTTGGTTGTTTCCAAGATTTGGCTATTACAAATTGGGCTGCTATAAACATAGGTGCACAGATATTGCTATGGTATGAAGTTTTCAGTTCTTCTGGGAAAATTCCCAGTAGGGGGATAGCT
>PVJA010016834.1:0-30333 GCA_004027025.1 Myocastor coypus
TAGGAAATGCTGCTTTCAGTCATCTAAATTTCGTCTACATAACGAAATTTCTGCCATTTACCTCTCAGGACTACTGCAAACTGTCCAGAAGCTCATTAGTAGATGAATCTTAGGAGGGTATTTGATATTGAAACTCCAGCACCAAGTAATAGTAAACCGTCAACGACAGACTCATCAGAAATCTGAAGATGATGCGCATTAACAGGCAAATTAGAAGGCACAAGAAGCCGGGCGTGGTGGCGCACACCTGTAATCCCAGCACTCGGGAGGCTGAGGCAGGAGGATCATTGCGAATTCGAGACCAGCCTGGGCTACAAAAGTGGGCTCAAGGCCAGCCTGAACTACACAGTGAGACCTTGTCTCAAAAAGACAAAAAAAAAAAAAAAAAAAAGAAGTGCGTTCCCTTTACTTAAATGTTTTTTGGCCACAGTGACCTGAAAATCCTGCTGATGAGCACCTGCCATATGCTCAGACACTTTCTGGCATGCTCCTAAAATATATTAGTTATTTTCTGTTGCAATCAGCCCTAATTAAGAACAAAAAACTAAAGGAAGAACTGAAATATAAATAGCATTAAGTGATTTATAATGATTTTTAACAGCCTGTTTTTCATATACATATGTGTCCGGATTATGTTCTCATTGTTGCGACAAAAATATCTAATATGCACAAGCTACCGGAAGAGTGATTTATTTTGCTTCACAATTTACAAAGGTTTTAGTCTGTGTATTCAGCAGGTTCCAAGGCAGGGAGCCTTGACAGAGGGCATGGCAAAACAGCACCTGGCACGGTGGTGGGAAGCAGGTAGGGAGCAAGGGAGGAAGAAAGGAGAAATACCCTGGTAGGCAGCACCTTGGGCGGACTTCCTCGTGCATCACAATTGGCTGCTCCGCTATGAACTCATCAGGGAACTCACCGCAGATGCGTATCACACCCTATGAGCCAGTTGCCTTCAGGAAATCCCCCCTACCCCCCACCCCCGAGAGCGCACAGGCTTTGGATACACATCTAGAGTTCACCCATACCAGCACGTGTCTAAATAGATCTGCTTGTGTGCGTGGACATATAGAAATGGTGGCAGAGCAAAGAAGTTGCAGATATTATACTCATTTTAAGCTACTACACTTGGAATTTCTTAATTTCAAATTATGAAAGAGGTTAATTATGCATAAAACATTTTTCCCTATGTCATTATACAACACAACAGGTACTGTAATCAATGACTATCAAATATAACTGAAATTGTTACTCGGGTTTTGTCTGAAGTTTAGAAAATATTATGAATTTAAAATATCTCATTCCCATGGAAAAATTTTGATTTATTAAAACCAACTGGGCTTCATTCCATTTATTTTAATGTAAAGTATGAGTCATTGAGGAATTCCAAAATTAGTATGAAAGCTCTTCTAGATGGAATAAAGGTGACAGAAATAAAACACACAATATTATCTCTTGCTTTTAAACAGTTATAGTGAATTATCAAATTTAAATCAGACAGCAGAGTTCATTTAAGTGTTATCCAATTTTTAAAGATGTGACTTTTTCTCCTCCCTATAGGATTACTGAATACCATTGAAAAAAATCATAATTTAATCTCCAGTTTTAAGGAAATGTGATGTGATTATTTTTGACATTGAAAATAGTCAAGTCTATCACTGGTCAGTCAGGATGTAGTTTCCAGCACAACCATAAGCTGTTCTTCAGTGTTACGCTTCCAGTTTCTTTTTAGTCTGGCACATAGGCGAGAAGAGAACAAAATCAAGGAGCACACTGTCCACTTCTTTCATGACAAGATATGAAAATTAAAATTAAAGTAGAAGATAGGTTCCAAAGAGTGAAATAAAGTGCAGGAGGCTCCAGAACAAGGAATGTCACAAACCTTGTCCTCCTGTGATCAATTTATAGAGTTCCACATCATAACTCTGTATTATATTCAGATCGGATTGAATTACATTTCTTCAATAAAGTCTGAACTTGTAATCATGAAGCTTGAATGTCTCCACCCATGTTTTTTTTTTCACTTATGCAACCCCATTTCTTACCTTCAGATCCTTGCTCCTAGATCATCTACTCACTCAAAGTAGCAGAAACTCACGTGGAGACAATTTTCTTAACTTAATGAATTTATAATTTAACTAGATAATGTGCAATTAATCAGAATTACTTGAAGCTTTAATGACCTTTCGAGGTGTGCTCACCAGCCCTGAGCCTTGGAGGATGACTAGAACCAAGTAACAAGTCTTTTGTTTTGATTTAAAGTCAATCTCCTTCTCCTTGCTAGGTCCTAAGTGACCAAAGAATATTCTCAATTTCCACCCTCAATATTTGATGAAAAAATTTCTAGGATGGAGGAATTTTTTGGATAAATTTTCCTTATTCTAAAATTAATACCCATTTCTTTTCCTGAACATTGTTACATAAAAACCAAGGCAACAATGTCATTACTATCCTGAGGAAAAGAAGTTACAGGACCAAGAGATGGAAATAAACCATCTAATCTGCAACAGCACTGAAGTTATTAATCAAACAACTCCTAAACCAATTTATCTTTGGATTTCTGTTATATCAGTTAATATAATCCCTTGTTTCTAAGGCATGTTTCAGCAATGTTAAAGTTTTTAAAGCAAATATTATCCTGACACAATGAAAATGTAATAATTATAATTTAGCTGAGAGCAAAGAATATTGTTTAAATAGAATATTGCTTAAATATTATTTCATTTCTTATGAAAACATTCTATTTAGCCACTGCAGAGAAAGATGTCCAAAAAGCATGCATTCTCCATTCCTCATTACTGTTATTTAAATTTTTTAAATAACTTTTTTCACACATATTTCTTAACTTGAACACAAGATTCAAAACACTCCTAAGTTTCTTAAACAAAACAATCAACTAGATCTTTAGTACTATTAATTCAAACAGATCTGGGCCTCTTAATCAAATTATTACTTCAAATTTGAGACTGGGCGTGGTATCACGCACCTATAGTCCTAGCTCTTGGGAGGCTGTGCACAGGTGGACCACTATTAGTAGAATCTAGTAGTGAGACCCTGAACACCCTGTAGACCCTTCCCTAATATACAAAAAAAAAAATTATTAACATCTCCTATCCATTCCATGGTGATCTCAAGAAACAGAAATATAGGATCCTGACCACGGCTATGTAATGATTCATCTGCCTATGCAGTTGAGATTTGGCAAAAAATCCAAAAATTAGTCTATTCAAAATTTCACTGGGAGAGGAAACAGATGTTTATAAAGCTCCTTGGAACCAATATTTTGGTTACATATAAAATAGAAACATATGGATTGAACTACCCATTAGTTAATGTTTTTAGTAATGAAAATAGAGAATATTGTTTTCATCAAAAAAAGAGATGTTAAAAAGTGATCATGAAAGACCTACCTAATTTGTTCTTATCCCAATCAATTCACTATTAAAATTTACAAAAGTGTTATACAAGCATCTAAAACTCAAGTGACAAATGTGTTTGAAAACTCTAGCCAAGCAGCAGCAGAGCACAGAGCGAGCAGCACGCCCTAGGTGGAGAACCAGAGGTCTGCTCAGGTTTAAAGTGAAGCAAACCAAGACTCTCCTGACTCATCTGTTCGGAATGTGCCTCTTTAGAAATGTTTGTCTAAAAAAGAAAGGCCAATTGTTTTAGCTTTTAAATGTTAAGTAACTCTGCATTATTTTTCTTGGGATACATTTTCACAAGAACAATAACCAGAGATTATCCATTGCTCTCAAGATATCCTCCCAGGATAAGGTTTTTTTTTTTTTTTTTTTTTTTTTTTTTTTTTTTATTGTTCATAACCCACACACAACAGCAGAAACAAAAGGAAATTCAGCTACTGTAGAAAGAGTTGTCAAAAAGTCATGTTTTCTCCATTCTTCATTATTGTCATTTATATTTTTTCATTAACATTTTCCTATGTATATTTCTTATCTTAAACACAGGATTGAAATCATTCCAAGGTTTTTTAAATAAAACATCAAAAAAATTGTTTTTTTTTTTAGTACTATTAATTCAAACTCATCAAAACCCAATCATCAAATTATAAAATCATTCAAGTTTAAATTTTTACATCCAGAAGGTACTGTACTCAATGTAGAAAGCACAAAGGAACCAAGGTGGGCACTCTGGCTATGTCCTGCCTTTTCAGTTTTGAAGAAGGAGAAAAAGTAAGCAGAGTAAAATTCAAGATTGAGTAGACTCAAGGGCCGGGAGCTCTTAGCTACTTTAAAAGAATTCTAGGAGGACTAAAGCAACATTTTTCAAATGGTAGACCTTGAAATCAAGTTAGCAAATAGAGTGCAGTAGAAGAGAAACTTTGAGGTCATATTACACTTGAAATATCTAAGTACAAATATCAGTATTAGAGTACAAAACCTTTTCTGTTGGTTGCTATGTGAAGAGATCTAGATTTTGATATAAAATGTAGTGTTTCAGATCTACTGAGATGCACAATTTGAAAATCCCATGACCTACTTGAAATCCAGGATCCTAAAGAATTTGAAAATCCAGTAGGGTATTTGAAATCCTAAAGGACATGTGAAGATAAATTAGATACAAATGAGTAATATGAGTTTTCCAGGCTATTGGCTCCTCCACACATTACCATCATGCTATGCCTCATTGAGAAAAGTCCAAAGTCATGAATCATCTCATCTTGGACTATAAACTCTAGCACCATGAAGCAAAACAAACCCTTTCTCTTTATAAATTGTTTACCTCAGATGATTAGTTATAGCAAGATTTTACCTGTTCTATCTTCCAGTAAATTTAATATTTTGATTTTAAGTTAGTTTAGTATATGTTGAAAGATGTTTGTTATGTTTTAATTTTTGGCATGTATAGAGCCAAATTTTTAGCACTATTTATTAAAAAGATATCTTTCTTCCAGGGAATGTTTGCCACCTTTGTCAAAAATTAGGCAGACGAGTAAATCTGAAGATGTTTCTGCTTCTCCTTATTTGTTTTATTGATCTTCAGGTTTGATTTCTTTTTGCAAGTACCGCACTGTTTTATCATACTAGCTTTATAGTATAATTTCAAGTTAGGCATTGTGTTGCCCTCTGCCTTGCCTTTGTTGTTCAGAATTACCTTTGCTATTCTAAGCCTTTTCTGGTTCTAAATGAATTTTAGTATTGTATTCTCTTGATTGAAATTACACTAAGTCTGCATAGCAATTTAGAAAGTATGGCCATCGTCCTTATATTGGTTTTTCCTATTCAAAAACAAGAGATATCTTTTGATTTTCTCATATTCACTTTGATCTCCTTTTATAGAGTGCTAAAATTTTTCAATGTGAAGGTCTTTTACACTCTTCATTAGAATTATTCCTAGGTATTTCATTTTGTGGGATCCTATTGTAGAAGGTGTTCTTTTCCCAATTTCCCTCTCAGTAACTTTATTTTTTCATGTATAGGGATACTATTGTTCTTTGAATCTTGACTTTGTCTTCAGATATGCTCCTGAATTTGCTGATTAAATCTCAAAGATATTTTAGTGGAGCTGTAGTAGTCTTTTATGTATAATATTATGTCATCTATAAATACTGATAAATTAGTCTTCTTTTCCTATTGTTAATCTTTTTATTTCTTTCTTCTGTCTCATTGTTCTGGCTAAAATTCCCAGATCTATACTGAATCAGAGTAGAGACAGTAGACATTCTTGTTTTTCCCTAAATTTAGAAAGAAAACTGTTAGTTTTTGTCTATTAAGTATTACATTCGCTTTTAATTTGTCAAAGATAATGACTTTCCTCAGACTGAGAAAAGGACCATATAGTCTAATTACCTGTAAAGTTGTTATCATGATTGAGTGCTAGACTTTATCAGAAGCTTTTTCTCCATCTATCTAGATAATCACATGATTTTTACTCTTGTCTCACTTAATACGGTGTATTATATCTTATTGATTTACATATGTTGAACCATCCCTAAATACCTAAAATGAAGCTCACTTAATCGTGGCATATTCCCTGTGTTTTTTTTTTATATTAATAGTCATTTAAATACTGTTCATCTCTATCTTCATGCAACATACCTTCAAGGAGTCATTATAGCAATTCTGAAATAATATGCATTTAGATTTTTCCCACCCTCACAGATTTATTTCCACATATTTTTAAGCTCCATATTCCATTCATATTTTTAGGTAAACTAAACCATAAGTGCTCTGAAGAAGTAAGTGGCTGATTAGCATTTGGAGGTAAAGCAACAAACACGTACATAAAAAAGGAGGAGCTTTATTTTGTAATTAATATAGCTATTCAGGTTTAGATCTAGAATATTCCCCCAGAACCTCACAGGTACAGAGGCAGGGCAACAGGAGTGATTGACTCACATGAGCGATGTACTCATCAGTGGACTAGTGCCCTTCTAATGGCTGAATAGCTGTCATTAGAAGGCAAGGACAGGTGAGAAGAGGTGGTCACCATAAGTGTGGCCCAAAAGGGGGTGTCTTGCTCTCTGGCCCCTTCCTTTTCCTCCACTTCCGGGATAAATTGACTCGAGCAGTTTTCATCCAATGGGCTTTCCCAAAATTGCTTTCCTGCTTTGGAACGCCATGAACCACAAAGATGAGTCCAATTGAATTCGCCTGAAGCTCAAAGGTGTCTGGCTTTATGACTCAGCCGTGGGAAAATGACAGCAGCTATAGCTTTGGACTTCTCCTGACAAAATACTCTAAAGGGTTTGATGGAAACAATTTTGAATTTGTCAGACGGAGTTAGCAGATTTATTTCAATAGATTATTTGTTAATTCTGTTATCTATGATAGTTGTGGATCACTTTTGATTGATAGTTCTCCTCATCATGGGTCATAAATTTCTGTTACATTACTAAAACCATGCTATAGCCCCCAATAGGATAAATATGCCTTGGGACAACAAGGAATAAAAGGGACTTTCATGGTATTTAGAAGACAAACTGGTCCTTCTTCACAGGATACCATGGAAGGCTATAAAAAGACTTCCTGATTCCTCCAATATGGAAAGAGATTTTACACCAGAAATGATGACTTGGGCTTTCACAGAACTAGAACTAACAACAGCCCCTGAAAAGACCTACAATGTGGGTTCACTATGCCTACAGCAGGCAAGACAAGTTTGAAGCCCCTCCTTCAGTAGAAACTGCACAGAGGATATGCACATACCCTGGGGAAGACTGGCAATTGGACTTTACCCACATGCTGCCTCATGGAGGTTTTAAACAGATGTTAGTCCTACTTGACGTCTTTACAAGCTGGATTGAAGCTTTTTTCCTGAATTGGGAAAGGCTGCAGGGGAAGTCAAAGTGCTTCATAAAGAAATTATTCCTGGATTTGGAGTAGCTTCTTCAGAGTGACAATGGACCTTCTTTCAGCTCTGAAATAACTCAAGAGGTGGGAAAGGATTTAGGAATAACTTAGTACCCTACATTCTTTCTGGTGGCTTCAATTTTCTTGATAGGCAAAGACAGCCAATAAGACCCAAAAGCAAACTATGACAAAATTTTGCCAACAGATGCCTGTCTATAATTGCTGCCACTACTACCCATGAGGATTCTCAACATTCCCAAAATTGGGCTAATATTGAGTCCATTTAAGAGGGTATTTGAGAAGCCATTTCTAATTTTTGTGTTGTTTGTTTGTTTGTGGTGCCAGGGATTGATCTCAGGACCTTAGGCTTGCCAGGCAAGCACTTATTCCATGGAGCTATCTCCCTGGTCCCCAGGGAAGTCATTTCTATTCCTCTGATATGATCACAGACTCTAAGACTATGAAGCTCTTTATTCTGGACCAAGTACAACATGCTATCCACATGTACAGCAACAGAGTCCTGCCAGGTCATGGCCCAGAAGGACCATCGACTGTCTGTCTTAAAGATCAAATGCTTGCAAAATCTTAGAGACAAGGAACTCTAGCTGACCAGTTAAACCTAAAATGCTAAGTCCCCTTCTCAGTGACCTTTGCCATACTCACTGGAGCAAATGTGACAGAGACAGATAGTTTGGTTTCTCTTTCTAGAATAAAGCCAGTCCCCATCTGAACTGTCTGAAGAAAAAAATCACCCAGAGTAAGACAGCTATTTTTGTCAGCCTCTGGAAAACTTGAGATTTCTCTTCAAAAAGCAAGACTCCAGTGTTACTCCAGGAAACATATAAATTTGACCAGCTCCTCATTTTTGAGGTAATAGTGAAAGTCAATTGTCATTAACTTTTTGTTTCTTTCTGCAACCCACCCAGTGAACCACAAGTAGTCTCCCAATGCAGTCGGAGAGCACATGCTATCCAGTAGGTGGTGGGGCCCACAGCCTCTCCTAGCTTGAATAAGCTACAGAAAAGAGAGCCTCAGCACCTGATAAAGAGGTACGGAGATTTGCATCACTCAGGAAGTGAGACAGGAGATAGAGGTGCGGTAAAACTTACTGGGGAAATGGATAGACGTGTGAATTATGAGATCCCAGACACATGGACAAAACAGATCACAACCCCCTATACATGGATTTCTTAAGAGAACTTGAGATTTTCTATAGGATGGCTTAGGCCTGATATTAGCCACCCAGAACCCTTATATAGAAGTTCTCATGGGTTTTCTTGACATTTAGACATCATAAAAGGACACTGATGCTGAAAACAGCCTGCCATTGTGGCTTTCCTCATGGTAGCCGGTGCAGCCTGATTTCCGCAGTGCTTTCATTGTGCTCTCTTCTTTTTCACACTGTCCATGCCCACCCTGCAGAGCTGTTTCTCCCTCCCTCACTCTTCACTTTTGCTTTTTAGAATAAACTTTGTCACTGCTAAAATATAATAATAATAATAATAATAATTATAATAATAATAAACACAATCAGGGATGGCAATATAGCTCATGGGACTAAGCACTCGCTTGGGTACGCTCTGGGGCCAGGGTTCAATCCCTGGCACTGCATGCAGCACCAGCCCTGCCCTAGGATATGCTGAACTGGCAATAGCATCCGGGCGTGGTGGTGCACACCTGTAATCCCTGCACTAGGAAGGCAGAAATCAGGAGGATCACAATGAGTCCAAGCTGCGTAGTTAGACCCTACACACACACACACACACACACACACACACACACACACACACAGACGCATTCCACATAGACACACACCCCTTAAAATAAAAAAAAAGACAGTGTCATCAAATCTCTTTGAATATTCCCCCTTGCCTTGAATACACTTATTTCATTGTTCTTTGTGCTTTCAGAAACAGTTCTGGAAATCTTCTTGCATGAGTGTCCTTATAAGACATAATAAAATTTACAGCAAACTCAGGGCTGAGGAAAATTCAATGGAAAAATAAACTCACAAAAGCATTACACTATATCCTCCTCCACCTGGCCCACCAGGCTTGACCCTATGCTACTTCTGGATCTTTCTCAAGGTCAAGATGACCCATGAAAGGTAATCATTTTAATGGATACAGGACATTTCAGACAAATAGTGACACTTAAGAGAATAGACTTCCAGAACTGCTTCAGAGAATGTCACGAATTCATGAATAATGGGATATTTGTGTTTCAAAGCAGTTATTTTAAGGCAATTTAATGCAATGGAACTTTTGGTATAACAAATTTAAAACATTAACTGGATATTCTGGTCATACCCCATACATCTCATTGTTGTGAGCTTCATCTTGGAACAAATACCGAGTTACGTTTTAACAGCTTGACTCTTTCAGTCTTTTAACATTTCTTTGGTAAGGCCAGGATGCATTTAATTAAGCCATAATTACTTCCAATTTCTGTAGCTAACCACTTTTGAGAATACCAAAAAATACCAAAGAACTATAATACTTCCATTCAAGCTTCAGAGCATCTGTTATTTGCCACAGGTATATCAAATGCTATTTCCTCTCATTCTTTTCAGTGGTTCCCTCATTTTCTTAGGTTTGTATCCCTTAATGTACATTCTGGTCAACACTTTACTGATTTTGCTAAGCATGGTGGCACACACCTGCAATGCCAGCAGTCAGGAGGCTAGACAGGATGATCACCATGAGGTTCAAGACCAGCTACATACATAGGTCAAGGTCAGCCTGAGCTGCAGAGTGAGCCTGAGAACCTCCTATGGGCCTCAAAATTATCTCTGTTGTGTTCACAATATTCTGTCCCATGAAATCTCCAGCCTCTTAGCTGCCTGCAAGTTGGCAGATCAGCCTGGCCTGACCTGGATTCCCCCTCCCTCACCCATTTCCTGAAACTCTTCAGGCAGTAATCCAGGAGAACAGGAACTCACATGGCTGGCTTTGTCTGGTGATATTCTGACACAGTCATGCCATCCAACACACGTCTTTCACTTGTTTCCTTTAGCTCTATAATAAAGCTTGCATATTGCTTTTCCCATTGGTACATGTCAGATTAACTCATCTTAAAGTTACTCAATATTTTGTATTTTGAATACAACATAATTTTCCATTCATTCTCCTGAAGAACATTTTAATTTTTCCAGCAATTTGCTATTGTAAACCAGATGCGGTGAGTGCCCTATACTACAGCTTCCATATGCAAATATGGTTATTTCTCTAGGGTAGGGAATAATGAATGACACTCAAATTTTATAGCCAAATTATGCTTCAGGCTGCTGTACTAATTACTCTCCCAGAAAATTATACAAGCACTATTGCCGCACTGCTCTGCATCTAATTAATATTTAAAATATTAAATTTGCAGTTAAACTTATGCATTAAACATCATTGGTGTTTCCTCTCCACTACAGCATCTATTCACATCTTTGTCCATCTGCCATCAAACTGTGTTTTACCTTGTTATTATTATTATTATTTTTAGAAGGATGTGTACTTACGTTCATGTACTGTTGGAACCCGGGGATGCATCCTAGAGATGGAAGGTTGGACCATTTTATTGCTGTATGAATATAAAGCAACATCCTTTTGCAAATGTAGATGGCAGAGGTCAATCTCTGGGCACCTGATATGGCTTTCTAGAGGAAGCCAGAGACACAGTAAATGAGCTGTGTGAGGAGCTATGAGCACAGCACAGATGACTGTTTCATTGTAAATTTTCCTAAGTAGGAATCCACTGTAAAGTAATAATAACATAATAGATAAAAATCCAGTAGCATTTATTATAATTTTCAAGTATTAAGTACTGTACATAATTACATGCATTTTACTTTGATATGACTGATGGGGCAGTGAGCTTATTTACACCAGTATCACCATGGACGCATAAATCATGCATTGTTCTCTGACCACTGATGCCTATGATGTCACGAGGTCTCCGCTTCATTGCAGTGGTACAGGAGCACTTAATCTGTGTGGTCCATTAGCAAATGAAATGCTATGCAATGCGTGAATAAATATACAAATGTTCACAAATGTAAAATAATTTATAAAATATATTTTGTATATTATTGTATGTTTCTGTATTCCTGGGTATGTAAGGGAATGTGATACATATTATGGCTATTTTCACTTAGGATTTCACTTTTTGTTCCTGATACAAATAAGAACTTCCTTGAGAACATACTGAGGTATTTCCTTCTGTTAGGTTTTTGAGCTTACACTTATGTATTTTGGTTCGCAACACACCAAAAGTATATTTGTGAAAGGTATATACTGCAATTGCAAAGGTTTTTAATCCTTCCAATGTATAAGTAGCTTCCCCACTGAAGTTGATCGGACAATCCATCCTTTCCTCACCAGCTTGAGCTGTCCTCTTTGTTTCTGATAGTTTTTGAGATTCAGTCAGAGAAGGATTTCATTGATGTCCTGCTAGCAGTGATGCCTGAGGTAAGCTTAATGGATAGTGTCAGTACTTCCCTTTGTATCTGAAGAAACTGAGGCTCCAAACTTTTACTGAAGATTAAGGAGCACAGAAGAAATTCAGTAGACATTCAAGCTCCAGGCTCTGGTCTTCAAATTCGGACCTCTTTTCCCTGCTTGAAGCTATACCTAGCTTACTTCTCTCACATCTTCACTATAGTCTTTAAACCACTTACAAATCTAAACCAAGTGGTTCTACTTTCCCTGCTAATCCTAACTAATCTCAGATGAATTTGGACTCTGATATTTCCAACATTTGACCATAAGGCAAACACACCACGTTTCTCTCTAGATCTAATTTCCCAGGGCCTGGAGACAAAGGTACAAATCTGTTTGTGTGATTCTTAAGCATGTGCATAGAAATTAAATAACCACAATTTAGAGGCTTTATTTTATGTGCATGGCGGGCAGACCTCTTTCTTTGCATGTTTGTGCAGGCTTGAGAGCTAGGGGTGAACCAAGCTGGACCAAAGTGTGGAATCATTTAGCTGCCTCTGAAGCACATAGCTCCAGAAGCTTTTGATCTGTAATGAAAGAGCACCTGAAATCGATTGTGCATCCCCACCTATTTTGACAGATACACGACTGACTAACTGAAATGTGGGTTCATTAAAAATAAAAGAAAACAATTATGAAAACAGAAAAACAAAGATCAACCCTCATTATCAGTCAAAGGGACTGGTGTGCTAAAGAGTATTTGCTTTTCAACTAGTTTTAGTTTACTGCAGGCTATCAAATGATAATCCCTGCTTATTTTTATTTCCTGTAAATGTCAGCTATGTCATTTCTGTTTACAGACCAGTGCTTTTCAATCTTGAAATATTTATTTTTTGGCTCTAATACAGAAAGAGAAAGATTTTCTTAGTTTGCCTCTGGGAAAGCAGTATTGCCTGCATTTGTATTCAGAGGTAGACTAAAGGAAGAAACATGGAGGCAGAGAATTACTCTATGTGTCAGATAGGACTGCAGGTTTGAGAGGTCACGAAGAAGTCACAGAGAGAGAGACAGACAGACAGACAGACAGAGACAGAGACAGACAGAAAGACAGAGATAGAGAAAGACAGACAGAGGGACAGAGACAGAGAGAGAGAGAGAAAGAGAGAGAGAGAGAGAAAGAAAGAAAGAAAGAAAGAAAGAAAGAAAGAAAGAAAGAAAGAAAGAAAGAAAGAAAGAAAGAAAGAAAAGCAGAAATTAGATTATGTACTCCTCCTCCATGGGACAAATGTAATATCCAGTGCATAAAATACATAGATAAATTCTTTGAAGCATTGATTATAGTCTTTTTTTCTTAGTCTTAACCACTGTTCTAACACATTTAGCTGAATAGCCTCTTTCAGAACCAGATATACAAATACTGATTATTTTACACACACTTTTTAAAGCCTACCAGTACACATTATGTACCTGACTTTCCAGAGAAAGGAGGGTGATGGCATGTGGACCACTGCAATGGATTTCACCATTATGAAGGCAATTTTCTCCTACCAAATGATAGCATAAGACATATCTAACAATTCCAACCTTATAGACATTTGTCTTAATATTGGTAAAATTCAAATTATGGCCATTAAATGAACTCAGCCTTTCATCATTTACCAAAACCTAAATGCTTAGGCAGATGCAGGGACTGGGTTTTGATCTCTAGTATGCTGTGTTGGTCCCATCCGTGGGTCACACCAAAGCAAAGATTGAGACTGAGCTTGGTGGCATGTGCCTGCAATCCCAGTACTTTGGATTCTGAAAACAGGTGAATCACTAGGATTCTGATCTATGTAGTGAGACCCTGTAGACCCTGTACTATATATATACAAAAAGTTAAGCGATGCTGCTAAGGAAGAGAGAGAACAGGCTGTAATGTTGGGAACCATCCACTATGAAACATATTATTCTATATAGTCAATATGTTCTAATTTTGAAAAAAAAAAAGTGTCCTGAATACCACGATAAAATTGTTTTAAGTATGTATCTTTGTTAATAGTTTTAGTACTATATAGTCCAGATAGATTATGTACAAATATACATCTTGCATATTTCACTTTGCTTTATTATATTATTACTGCCAACAAGTGTTTAAAAATTGAAAAATTTCTCTTGGAAATATGTAAATCTTTTTCATGACATTGCAGTGTCTAGGCTTATAAGTACTTTCTTGGGAGACACTTTTTATATGCTAAGTTATAAACAGAAGTACAATAAACTATGTAAACTTCACAGTTTGGGAGAGATGTAATTACTCGGCAGGTGAGCCTGGGAATGAGTAAGGTCTTTAATCGACAATGACAACCGATGTGCTTGTATTTACCACAAGCACCAGAAGGGAGCCCTGTGGCTTTGGTCCGGAGCCATGACGACATGGACAGCTATGCCGGTGAGCCTGAGGAACCCTTCCCCACAGGCTCAGAAGCCTCTGCTGCTGGGAGAAGCAAGAAATAAGAGAGTTGATGTTTTGACCTTTCAAAATAATTCAAGGACATAATAGAAATGCTAATATTAAAAACTTACTTTTCAAGAATCATGCTTTCTCAGAGAAGAAAATAATCAAAAGAAAAGAAAGAAAGAAAGAAAGAAAGAAGAAAGAAAGAAAGAAAGAAAGAAAGAAAGAAAGAAAGAAAGAAAGAAAGAAAGAAAGAAAGAAAGAAGGAAAGAAAGAAAGAACTGAAAGACTATATCATCTGCTGTTACCTATGGTACTTGTCTTAGTTATTTTTTACTCATTGCTGGGACAAATACCGGACACTCAAAATGAAGGAAAGGTTTATTAGCTCACAGTTACTGCAGGTTTCAGTCCATATTCAGCTGGCCCAAGGCTGAGTGGAGTAGCACAGAGAGCATCCAGTTCATGGTGGTGGAACAGCAACAAAATTATGACAGAGGCAGTCAACCAAACATGGCAGCAGAGCAACAGCTCTAGACTGTCTCTCTGTTTCTGTTTAAATTACATCAGGCTCTCCGCCTTAGCCTATTGTCTCAGGCCACACCCATAGTCTCAGCAGCACTCAGACCATAATCCCAACAGTAGTAAAATGCGTAATCCCATCATTCAAGTTTCAAACTCTAAAAGTCCCCGCCCATGATTGCATGAGGCTTTGGGGGACAACTAGACATAAACCATAACAGTACTTAAGTTGTATAGGAATTCCTGCACTTAGGCACTATGCCATGTACCATGTCCTTGTCCCTTTTTTACATATACACATATGCATATGCACAAGACCATTCCCTTTTGTAAATTATTCACATTCTACAACTTTTATTCTAATTTTGATAAATAATATATATATATATATATATATATATAGTCTACAGCATCTCACTACACAGGTCACACTTATAGTGATCCTCCTGTTTTCAGCCTTCCAACTGCCGGGATTACAGGTGTGTGCCACCATGCCTAGTCTCAGTCCCTGTTTCAGCACACCCTAGGGGCAGCCCTGGCAAGGCAGGCTGGGGATTCAACTGCGGCCTCTACATCTGCCTAAGCAGGTGCTTTAATCTGCTGAGCTACCTAACCAGCTCCTGATATTTAGTTTTAATTTTAGTTTTAGCCTAAAGATTTGGAGGCTCACATGAGCATTATCCACAGGCCCACTCCATCTCCTTTCTCAAGAGAGCTATGTTCCTCCAGCAGAGATGCAAACATTTTTGCAACAGACAACATGTGATATACAACACTTTCTCTCATAATTAACTAGGACAGGAGTAGTAAGTATTAAGACCATATGAATACTGTACCTGCAAGCTAGGCACCCTGAAGCTAAAGATCTAAGAATTCATCTATAAAAATATTTCCATGAATGTTTCCCCCTCAGTTATTAGAGATGCAAGCAGCCTTTTCATTCATTCTCTGTCCCTTTGCTACATTGTGAGTGCTCACCTAGCAAAAATTGGAGTTGTCGGAATGAAAATCTTCATTACAGTGGAGCTGGGAGCTTAAGAATACTCACAACCACAAAACTTCTCATGGGTCAGAAGGCAATGTTTTCCTTAAGTTGATAACTGTAGATGTCCTTACATAATTTAATTTCTTCCTCTTAAATCATGGAAATAAACTGCAACAAAAATTATTTTTACTTTAGCTAACCATATATTTAAAAAATGAAGTATTGACATTTTCATGCATTGAAGAATTGAAAATAAATCAAGCATTCCTGTTGATAAACTATGTTTAACATCGATTACTAACTTGCAAGTGTTTGATTATAATTTCATTTGAAAATAGAATATAATTGAAAGTTTAAAAGATTAGTACTTAACGCTATAGGGTCATAATTATTTGAACTATTTTTTTTTTATCCTTAAACCTTTTTTAGTTATAATTTTATTTTATTTTGAAGAGTAAAAACAAAAGCAAAAACAAAAGTCAGAAAGAAAGACAGAAATGGTAGCATACAACGATACGTATGTTATAGATTTTCAAAACAAGAATAGAAAATTAATAATGGTCAACATATTATCTATTTTTATCATCAAATCTGTTGCTCAGATTAACAGAGATAGTTGTGAAAGATTGGACATATTGAATGTTACCACATGCTTTTGAGAAATCTTAAATTTTTATTTATTTATTTATTTATTTATTTATTTATTTATTTATTTTTGTCTTGTTGAGACAGGGTCTTGCTATACAGTTCAGGCTGGCCTTGAGCTCACTTTTTGTAGCCCAGGCTGCTCTTAAATTTGCACCAATCCTCCTGCCTCAGACTCCCAAGTGCTGGAATTACAGGCATGCACCACTACAGCCTGGCAAATTTTTAGTCTTTCTGAACTATATTTATTTTTTTTAAAAAAAGTTGGCAGGAACTATGATGAAATGTATTTTTTATCTTTCCTTCTTCCCCCACAGGCCAGTACAGGATGGAACTTGGGACCTTGCACTTGCTAGGCAGGCACTTATGCCACTGAGCTATTTCCCTGGGCCTTGTGTTGAAATGTATAAAAGTTACCAATTTCATTTCTTCACCTTGAACGTGTTCCAGAGACAGCTACACCTGCATCTGTGTTGGCTACAGGTGGACTCTTATCAAAAACCTTTTCAAGTTTCTTCACAGTGACTACAGGAAGTACAACTTAGAACATCAAATTTTTCCCCACGTGAAATTTTCCTCATCTCACGAACCTACTTTATCTACTTAGTTTATCAAGCGCCCCGGCCTGGACTGCAGGGATGCGGGCTGACCGACATCAGCGGGACCGGCGTTTCCCTTCCTTTGCCATCTGAGCCTCAGGCTGAGCGCACTCCTGTTTCCCTTGGAGCAGTCTTGATGCCATCCCTTTGCGTGTCCTCCATTAATTCTCTTCCGTATCACAGAGAGTCTTCTGCTGTGCCCACATGATCATATCCCCTGGATCCGAACCATCCAGCAGCTAACCATTGCTCTCCCAACAATGATGATGCAGCTGAAGAAGTGCTTGATGGTCACATTTATTCCAAATCCGGCTTCATCGCCATTGTTTTCTGCAGCCTCCAACAGCCAGCTCAGTTAACTGCCCCAGCAGCTGGGCCCGCCAGCTCTTCCCACTATGCTGAACACTTCGCAGCTTGATGACAACACACGCTTCACCTCGCGGAACCAGTGCACGTGATTTTCTCTGCCCAAAAATCTCTTCTCATCCAAGCCACAGAAGATTCTTTGTGGTTTTTTGTTTGTTTGTTTGTTTGTTTGTTTGTTTTTTCCAATAACCCAGGAGATTTCTCAGGTAAAATTTTAGATATTCATGGCAAAATTAACAAAGAAGGCATTGATTATATTTTACTTTCAGAAAAACATGTGATATCTTGTTGTAAACATATCTCATATGATACCGGAAGCATATACTAAAAATTATTCACTGTTTACTTAAAATTCAAAGCAAATTTATCCACCTATAGATGGCCTGGAAACTTTTTAAAATTTAATTTAATTAATTAGTTAATTAATTAATTTTGTTTTGCAGTACCCGGAAATAAATTCAGGACTTTGTGCTTGCCAGGCAGGCACTTATTCTACTGAGCTATCTCCCTTGTCCCAAAGAAAATCTCAATTCTATTCCATAAAGCAAAACAGGATTAAATTAGAAATCAGTGACTAGGGCCTGCCAAATAGCTCAGCGGATTAAAGTACCTGCAAGCAGGCTCAGGGTACAGGGGTTTGATCCCCTGGCCTGCTGTGCCCACCCAGAACCAGGGCAAGATGAGACAGCAACTGAGCCTGGGTGTGGTGGCGCACCCCTGTAATCCCAGCTCTTGGGAGGTGTAAACAGGCGGATTGCTACGAGTGGGATGTAGTAGTGACACCCTGAACACCCTGTAGACCCTTCCCTAAAAACAAACAAGCAAACAAATAAATAACAATTCTAAATGTTCCATGGCCAAAGGAAAGACAGAAGCAATTGAAAATTTTTGAAAAGAATAAAAATGAATCTGATATATAAATGATATGTAAATAATCAGTACTTGTACTCTTCCTTATAAATCTAAACTCAGTGCTACTGAACAAATGTTTTTGCCAATGAAGTCCAGCAATGTATGTAATTGATGTTTCACTGTAACCCAGTAGAATTTATCCCAGAAATGTAAGCTTGATTTCATATTTGAAAATCAATGGGCATAACTTATCACACGCTAAATAAAAATGTATAAACATATATCCATTCAATAAGTACTGAAAACACCTTTAGCAAAATCTAGTATCTATTTCTAACCTAAAATATCTCAGTAAACTAAGAACAGAAAGAATTTTCTCAGCTTTAACCTGACAAAAGACACCTAAGAATAACCTTCAATTCATTTCATATATGCTAATAAACTATTAAGTGTTTTCTCACATCAGAAGCAAGACATTTTCTGCTCCTTCCTATATTTATGAAAACTGTATAAATGGGAAATTCCAGCCTTTGCAATTAAACAAGAAAAAGAAGATGAGAAATGAGTGACATTCACATCAGAAAGGAAGCAAGACTCAGGTACAATGAAAATCTGTTCAGAAACTTCAGTAGAACTAATAAAAGTGGAATTCCTCATTAAGTGAATTCATCAAGATGGCAGAATGTATGATTACGAAATATAGGAATACAAAATCCCTGCATCTTTTCTTGAGACACAAAAAATAAAAAATTCAAATTAAGTGGAAATAGCCACAATACTATATGAATGAAATACTTAAGGATAAATTGAAAATGCACATAAGAGGCCCATGCGGGAGACCACAGAACATTCCTACAACTAAAGAATGTCTAAATCCACGAAGAGTGTATTAGTCTGCTTCTCACTCTATAACAAAGGAACCTGGCAAGGTTCCCTGGCTCGGCTTCAGCTTTGTTTATCCCCAAATGTGTTAGGTTCCAGTGTCAGAATGGGGCTGAACCTCTGCTGGACTCCACTGAGGGCAGAGAGGGGACATCGGGGCAAGAGGGTCTGTAAGAGCCAGCCATTCTGTGATGAAACAGGGCCAAGGGGGAGAAGGGAGGAGGGGCCGAGGTAGGTCTTTTAACAATAATTCTTTTGGAAAACCAACCAAAGAGACTGCAGGAGGAATGCCTCACACTGCCGTGATCTAAGGCCCCACCATGCCTTGCCTCCTAAAGTGTCTGTTTCCTGGCAAGAGAGCAACCCTAGGACCAAGCCTGGATCACATGGCCCGAAAGGAAAACAGTTGTCCCCAACCACAGCAAAGCTGCATCTGCTGCTCTTAAGGTATTCATTCTTTTCCAACTGATCTAGAGTTAGCGTGCTTCCAGTGATTGCTTAGTAGGGTGCAGAAATTGATCATGGAGACGTGTGTGTGTGTGTGTGTGTGTGTGTGTGTGTGCGCGCGCGAGCGTGCGTGTGGTGCCAGGGATTGAATTCAAGACCTTGCACTTGCCAAGCAAGCACTTATTCCACTGACCTATCTCCTCAGCCCCTTAGGCTGCAGAAATTGAAAAATTGAATCTAAGTTTTTTGGGGGAAGAAAATGATTAAAGAAGCAGAAGTGAATTTTGCAAAAGAGGAAGCTTTTAATATGTTTCCTTCCTGCAATGTCAAAAGCTGCTTCCATAGTTAAGCTCTTAACAGTATATATATCCTCAAACTTTGTTATACTTTTTTGCAGGGTGAACACCACTCATGTGAACAAAAGGAATCAATAAAACGAATGGGAAGATTTTCAGGGTACTTATATGTAAAATACATGTTTGAAATGTGCTTTAATTTGCTTCCTAAGAGCTGGTCTTAGTTACTTTTCTGTTGTTGCTGGGATAAATACCCAACACTCAAAATGAAGGAAGGAAAGGTTTATTTAGTTCACAGTTTGTGGAGAGTTCAGTCCATATCCCGCTGGCTCAAGGCTGAGCGGAACAGGGCAGAGAGCATCCAGCTCATGGCTGTGGAGCAACAGCAAAATGGTGACAGAGGCAGCCAACCACACAGGGCATCAGAGAAACAGTTCTAGTCTGTCTGTCTGTCTCTCTCTCTCTCTCTCTCTCTCTCTCTCTCTGTCTTTGTACTACATCCAGGCTCTCCACCTTAGCCTATCCGCCTTAGGCTATAGCCATAATCCCAGAAGTACTTAAAACACATAATCCCAGTGGACCATGGATCAAGTCCCGATCTATAGGAGTCCCCGCCCCATGACTGCATGAAGCTTTGGGGGGACAACTAGACATAAACCATAACAGAGCTTTAGCAGGGAATATTTACTACACAAACAACTGCATGCAAAGGGGAGGTAGAGTTGGTGAGCACAGGATGCCCTAACATCCAGGATGCCACTGCCAAAGCCAGGTGTTGGGCTTGTGGGAAACGTCCCATGGTTTCTTCCTGCTCTTATGCTTCTGTTTTCTTTTTCATTTTTATACCTGGTCTACTTTTTAAAAAGTTGTTTAGAGACAATTTTAAAAAGAAATATTAAAATGGCAAAGAAGTTTGCTAAACAAAATATGGAAAGTTGAGAAAGTTAAATCTATGCCAGATAGAACACAACATTTATAAATTAATTCTTCGGGCTGCAGAGATAGCTCAGCGGTGTGAATGCCTGCCTGGCAAATGCAAGGACCTGTTTTGATCCCTGATACCACATGCCACACCACGCCGACATGTGCTGGCCAACGAAACCAAGTGTGGTGTCATAACCTGTAATCCCAACCCTGGGGAGGCTGAGACAGGAAGATCATTATGAATATGCACTTCACAGTAGACTCTGTATGAACTAACTAACTAAATAAATGATTTCTAAAAATTTAATAAAAAGTAAAATATTAATCTTGCTGACACATCTAGAATTTTGATTTTCTTTTTTGTGTTCATTTTTCTTATGTTTGCTCAGATCTGGAAAGAGCAAAGCATAAATAGGTGAGGTAGATTTCTAGTGTCTTAGTGCTTTGTCTCCTGCCTTTTCTTCCAATTTTTGTAAATCCTCTTCTGAATAACATAATTGGCATAACTATCTTTGGTGACAATCATAGTAAACATAGCCATTACTATTTAGTTAGTCTCAAAGTTATGATGTATGATGTCAATGAAGTTTCTCTCTCTCTCTCTCTCTCTCTCTCTCTCTCTGTCCTCCCCTCCTTCCTTCCCTCCCTCCCTGTTTTCTCCTTCTCCCTTTTCTTTTCAACAGTTCAGTGCTAATAATCTATAGGAGATGTTCTTAGTCACCATCTTCTGGTCCTATGGCAGTCTCCAGTCCTTCCATCCCTTCTTCCCCCACAGACCTGGGTCTACTGCCACAAAGGTTTTTCTCTCCCTATTGAACAGGAGAGCTGTGTGTCTGCTCCTAGAAGTGCAGGAACTCTTTGGTGGCCATTACGTTCCCCTGCCTTGTGGCTTCAACCTAGAATAATTCTGGGCACTTAACAGGTATGCAGCTCACGTTTACTGAGCAGATGTCCTGCCTTTAATAATTTCTATCAACACCACCTTTTTTTCTTGGCATGGAATAAGACACCATGGAATTTACATTTGCAGGATGTGGAAGTGGAGACAGATAAAAGGCACTGGGGAAATTTAAAAGCACAAATCTCCCTTAAGAAACAATTATTCTTCTAAGAAAGCATACTCTTGGCAGAGGAGTTTCTACAAAGTAGTAAAAAATAAAGTGCTTGATAATACTAAAAAAAAAAGACCATAGAAGAAAGAATATTTTTAAAATTGCTGGAAGAAAGCCATGTAAATAGCCTCTTCAGTTATTCACTTATGTATTGTTTGCCTGGCTTTTGTAGCAATTGCTTCATAAATGGAAAAAGCTTTAACAACTCATTAAAAGGTGTTAATGATTTTGAATTAAAAGCTTTCTTATGCAAAATAAATTTTCAAAGCAGATTTGCCTGTTCTACTTCTATAGAAACAAGAAATAGTAATATTTATTATCTGTGACTAGTGAACATCAAATGCTAATTTTGTTTTCAAACAAGAAGACTTTTTGATTTTTATTTCCTTCTGCTGTTCTCTCTCGTATGCCCCTGTTGCATCAGTTCATATATATATATATATATATATATATATATATATATATATATATATATATATATATCAACTTATGCCAGGATTGTGTGAATAAAGCAAACTCTCTCGAACGCAGAGGAAACTGAATCACAGCCAACCTACCTTCAGTTTTTCCTTGGGAAACACTGATGGAGTCACTGCGTAGGAAGCCTGTTGGACCATGCTTTGGAGAACAGGTAAAGAGCCAGGGAAGCAGAAGAGGGCAGGATCTGGAGTTGTGCAGCAGGCAAGTCACAAAACCCTTGGTCCTCATCCACAAGGAGGTGGAGCTAGGAATGCCCTTCTGAATCAGCCTGATAGGGGCTCTTTACCTCATTCACCCACCGACCAGGCAAGGGACACCTAGTATGCCTGGAAAGTCAGTGGGCCTTGAAGGGCAAAGAGCTTTTTGAGTGGTTTCTGGCAACCAGCCCAGGTGGCACTCCTAAAAACAGGTGCTCCCAGATCCTGAGAGGGATGTGTAGGTATTCACCAGAAAGATTCTAAAATATTTTATCAAATTTCCTGGAGTTTGAGTGCTAGAAAAGATCTTCTAGTGAACTGCTGTCACTTTCTTCACACTCTTTCTTTTCTTTTTTGTTTCTTTTTCTAGTCTCCTTCTGCCTTCATTAACCTCCTCTTTATATGCTATCATGGAGATGTCTACTTTTGCAAATTGTGATCTTCTCCTCAGCTCTTTCCACTGAGGAGAAAACAAAGGAGCAAAGTACATTGAAATACAATAACCCTTCTACATTCATTGTGTAAGGCCTAAATAATTTTAAAGATCACATATGTGAATTAAAAATAAAATGTCTTTCAGTAAGGGGGCCCTACCTACTGATTTGGGGCCATAGAACTTAGACAGTTCCTAAAACAAAGGCCTGGCTTGAGCAAACATTTCATCTCGGGCCTAAGAACATTCTTATGAAAGAGGTTAGTTAACATAGTTAAAGCCCACCTGTTCTTGGCTTGAGCAAAGATCTCATCTCCGGGCCTAAGAACATTCTTATGAAAGAGGTTAGTTCCCCTTTTGTTCTGCTCCTCTTAGTTACCTTGGAAACTCTTATATTCCCAAAGCCCACCAATTATTTTAAAGATCAACCTAAACCAACCAATGCGATTAGCTTCTGTAACTTGCTTGCTCCCTCCCCATTCTTGTGATTTTTTTGCCTTTAAAAACTTTGTCTGCTACACTGAAGGGGCTCTCTGTTCCTGTGTGTTCAGATTGCCCTGCGTATATGTAAATAAATAAAGCTTGCCCTTTGCAGCTTGCATGAGAGGCGGACTCTTGGGGTCTCCTTCCGTGGTGACTCGACCCTTACAATTGTATATATTTAGCCCATAAAGGAAAATGGAAATTAACAATTAGCGCCTTATAAGGCTGTTAGCAGACAAACGGTGCTAGACACAGAACACTACTATCTTAGGAACTTTCAGGGCTTCATTGATGAAAAGCTGCTGTTGCATGTGGCCTTCATCACCTGTACTTTCCACGCAGCATTTCCCAAATGTAGGATGTTTCGTAGCCATTGCCACCCATGTACATGAAACCCAGGCTGCCAATACCTCATGAAGCCCAGACCATGGGCCCAGTTCTCCACGAGCTTGCTGGCCTGAGGAGCTTCCTTCTTTGAGAGCTATCATGCTGGACAATGCTCAGCCATAGAAGAATACGTAGGAGAGCAGCCTTATGTGTCAGGGTGTATTTTTCATATTCTAACAGTTGGTTTGTCACCAAAATGATGTTCTGATTTCACGGAAAGACAGAATTTTACATTATGCTAAAATATGATAATGTATGCATTTCAATATGTTTTTAATACTTGATTCCTATCCTTGTTAATTTTGCTTAACACTTCTTTTGTTTTTCCGGAATAGTGGTAGCTAATCTTAGTCCCTTAAAGAGTGTTAAGCAGAGTCGTAGTATGGATTTTGTATTTTTATTAGAATCCTTTTGTTAGTGGCAGACTTGGCATTTAATTAGAGTTTACCATTGAAAAGTTTAAACTAGGATAAAAACTGTTACTTGCCGTCTATAGGAAACAGATGTCTGTAGCTGTTTCTTTTTCTCCCCATTTTGCTTTCTTTGTCTTCTTAACTTGACATTAACACATAAAATGTGATGTTTACATACCCTGCTAGTGTGCTGTAAATCTGTCACCTGCATTTCATTTGTTTTTGTGGCTGGTTTTTTTTGTTTATTAAAAAACAATATAGAATCAGGACTTGAAAGTAATAAGGAGCCAATTACCACATTATGATGTTCATCCTCAGCTGGGCAGCAACCTCTAGCAGAAGCATTTTTCCATACTTGTGGAACTTACTGATTTCTCCATTTGTCCTGGTTATTTTCTGGTCCACTGCACAAAATACCCAATGCCCATAGTGTAAAGAAGCAGAAGTTTATCTTGGTTTACAGTTTCAGTAGATTCAGTCCCTGTGTGGCTGACTCTGAGGAAGAAAGTGCACAGGAGAAGGGCCCTGTGGAAGTCTGGAGTGGAAGCGGCCAGCAGGCCCATAGTCTAGTCACCTTTGGAAATGTCATACCTGGGAGCACTTGAATCCTCTGAGGACAGTTTAGTAGTTAACACCACTGAAGACACACCCAGCATTCTCTTCTAATTTCCCCCTCTATCATTTCTCCCTCATCCCCCATCCTGAAGCCCACATCCTCAACCCACTTCTACTCCCTTATCACTGGTGAAGGACATCAACTCATACATTTTTAAATATATAAGCATTTGACCCAGATTTTGTTTTTATTCTGTATATGAAGATATACAGAGTACCTAAAGAGAGTCACCTAGAAAGAAAACATTCTCTCAGGCTTTCACAGAGAGCAAACTGGTCAAGCAATGGCCATGACTCATCCAGATGGCCGACACTAACAACAGTGTTATAAAGCACTGTACATGGTTTCCATGTAAACCCTGAGGGGATATGACTGACTTTGGGAGATATAAGTTACATGTTTTGTTATACAGGTCTTGCTTTAACTTTCCCTTAACCACCCAGCAAAAAGTTTAACCATGATGCATAAAACATAAAGCTGGATCAGTATGCTGAGCTGTAAAAGTCCCAAGTCAACAGCTTCTGACATTGCCAGTTTTGCCAATAACTCACTGCGATCATGGAACACTGGATTATGGTACAACTACTTTCTCTTAGTTAAATGAGAAGAATTTTTTTTTGTACCAATAATGCTTAGAAAAATTATCATGTCTACACCTTTGCTCTGTATATCTACTAGCAAGACAACAATATGCATTGTATCAAATACTGGAAATCTATTACTAATGTGTTTTGAAACTGTCACATTGTTATTTCTTATTAAATGCAATAAGAAAAGATGAAAAAAGAAAGAAAATTACTAGTTTCAAGGACAAGGGAGATAGCTTAGTGGCATAAATGTCTGCATGGCAAGCATAAGGTCTAGAGTTTGATTGCTGGTACCAAAAAAGAATAATAATAATGGTTACATTTGTATTCTTCTCTGCTTCTGGAAAATGTATGATTTCACCATTCAGAGGTACATCTCCACTTATGTTCTCAATAGCTGCCACCTGGTCTTGTGCCTTTGTCTATGAATTGTCGCTTTTTTTCGCCTTCAGTTCCTTAACCTTCCCCAAAACTCTTCTGCACTCTCTGTAATTATGTTTGTCTATTTTATGCCCAGTATACCACGCTCCTCCTCACAGCATCATTGTCTGACTGCTGAATTCATGACGCAATTACTCTGCATGAATTGTATTACTTCGCTCGTTATAAGCAGCTTACACTTTAATCCCTGGCTGTTTGCTTTCCCTATTTTCTTATCACTGTCTTTCACCACTGGAATGAGTTCTTCTTGGTTGTCTTTAACCCAGGGGGGCTGAAGACTCCCTGGAGTCGGCGCACATCCTTGCCTGACCTCTTCCTTACTCCATTCAGTGGGCCTCTGTTCATGCAGCTCTTCTTTCCTTAGCTGTACTTCTCTTGAGGAAGAGCCACCTGGACTTCTCTGCTATCAGTGTTCATAAGTTTTCAACTTTTCAGAGGATCTTTTCTTATTTGACTAATAATATCTTTCTCCTCTTTTCTCCCTCTGTCTTAAAAATGTTTTGTCAGAGTTGATTAAAGCTTATTCCAGTACAGTGGTACCTTGCTACACAGATGTTTTTGTTTCAAAACACTTCAGTGCTCAAAGAGAAGCACTAGATAAAACTTTTTTTGTGACTCTGCCTGGATGATAATATGACCACGGCCATCTTGCCTTCATGAAACAACCATAACCATCTTTTACAAAACCGTGGAATGAGTTAAACTCATGAACCGAGTACCACTGTATGTATACACTACACTATGACCAAGTGTGCTCTCAAAATGTTTACATGAATATCATATATATGTGTATATATATGAAAATATTAGAGGACTCTTAGGAAATAAAAAAATAAAATTTGTCTTTATCATTTTGCCTAATTTCAATCCTACTCAAAGGTGGTATGGTGCCTACCTCTGTCTTTCTGTGATACCCCTAGAATGTGTTGATCTCTTTGTAGAGAGAGAGAGAGAGAGAGAGAGAGAGAGAGAGAAATAGATAGATATATAGATAGATAGATAGATAGATAGATAGATAGATAGATAGACTGATAGATACTTAGGTTTGGGAATGACATTCAAAAATAATTCATGAGGAAATTCTATTTGCTTACATGAGGGAATATTTACTGCTAAATTACTTGTTATCCTGAGCAATAAGCTCTCCTCATCTTTGACCTTGCAGGTTCCCTCAGTTCCAAGACCTCCAGGAGTTTCATAAAATCCGCCAAAACAGGAGCATGAGCCAGCTGCAGCGTGCCCTCCCTCTAGGCTTAGAATTGGCTTTTGCTGTCAATAGGTAGGGCTTGCACTGGGCTTCAGCTGTTAAATAGCCTGAAAACCACAAATGGACAAACATGAAAAAAAGCCAAAAAAATAAATAATTTTAGGTAGAAGGGTGAAGAATACAGGTGTATATACTTTCTTTAATTGCTATAACTATATTCTACTTCAAATCTCCGTGCTAGCTAGTAGGGAAAGTAAGAATCAATCTTGTCATTTTAGGAATGTGAATGTGTTTTCCCATTTGGCTAATCCAGCAACCTCAGAGTTTTCCCCACTTCTTTTCGTCTCCTTGCTATGACCTGAATTATTCGAAGCAATCTTTGTTATTACGTAGGGGCAGAGGGAACAGAGAGACTGAGAGAAGCACGGGAGCTGATCCCTCCACTCACTGGTACAGGGACTTTTCAGAACTGGCTGCCACCCTCAGCTATTTCCCTAGAGCATCTTGAGTCAGAAGACTTCAAGGCCCTGTCTTTGCACTATAGTCCTAATCTTGGAGAGATGTCTCAGTCCCCTCTCTGACTCGCACTGTCATCTCCTGTTGTGTCACCTAAACCTCTTCCACTCAGAAGCTGCTTCACTCACTTTCTGATCTTGTGTGGTTTATTCTGAGGTATTTTCATGAAGTCCATAGCCACATTTTGCTAGAGATTCTGGCAGGGGCATTGGCTCTTAACACCAGCTACCTTCTGTCTTTTCCCAGGTGGTCCACATGCACTTCTCTTAATATCTATGATCTCACAAAAAGGAAAGTCAGGGATCTGAGAAATGTTTCTCTAGCTTTCTCACTGATAGAAGCAGTCTTGTGCCTTTAACTTTTCACACTGCTTGGCAGTGTAAGAGTAGATATTGGCCTTGAAGTTGTTTTCTTCACCAGATCAAATGCCCTTGCAGCCTCTTCTGGGTTTATAATCTTATATGGAAATACCTTTCCTTGTCTCAGCCTCTTTTGTGCTGTGTAACTATGGCCTACATATTACACCTAGGTACTTTTACTGCTTTAGATAACTATTCCAGGGAGATAGAGGAATGTAGTTCTTCACTTGCAAAATGAAAGAGATATGTAGAGGTGATCACAGAGGTGTGGCTGAAGACACTCTCGTCCTGGGAGACTTTCATAGTCCCTTTTTTATCACTGGAATGAGATCTCCAACAAACACAACTTAAATGATGGGAGAAGTTTATTCAGCTGACAGTTTGTAATATGTTCAGTCCATGGTTGGCCGATTCCAAGTCCGGAATGGCATGGCAGAAGGGAAGGGTAAAATTCTAGTAGTTCATAATTTATAAGTATTAATGCTATCCTGAGTTAACTACTAAAACATTCTCCCATCCAGGATGTGGGTTGTTTGTTTCTTCCATGCTGTATGATGAGAGTTCAAGAGGTGATCTAAGAAACTGATCACAAAGGAAGAAAGTAAAAGCAGTGGTCCATGTTGTGTATCCCACCCACCAACTGCTCATTTAAATGCCATCTTAGTTACCAACTGAACTCTTCACACCACTCGTAGCGCATCATTGACTGTAATAGTGGCCCCCCAATGCAAGAATAGTTATAATTGCTTTGTTTGCTCCATTTTACTATTGCTTATTTTTGTTAATCTCTTACTGTGCCTAATTTGTAAAGCAAACTTTATCATGTACGTATGTACAGAAGAAAGCACACCATATCGAGGACTTCCTAATGCCCTGAGAATCTTGGAATACACCTTCTGCTGAGGAGAGGGACTGCTGTTTGTTGAAACTGCAATAGGATCTATTTGTTTGGTGTCATTTACATACCTGTGGGATAACTATTTGATCTTTAGTAATACTTTAATAATTATTTTAATTTTGAAAGTGAGAAAATTTAAGCTTAGATTAAGTCCCCTGATAAAGGTCACATAACCAGGATGAGTCAATTAACCATGTTTCCCTGGTATCAAGTCTCATTAGTGGTATGAGTGTGTGTGTGATGTGATTTCTAAGATCATTATATCACTTCCTATGCTTGTTGTCTTTGCTTCTTTTCTTTTGTGGAAGCCTGTAAAATTATTTCTTATAAGATCGTGGAAAATATTTCACTCACTTATCCATCAATATTTTAATGGAAAATCATAGCATATATGGTTACTGATCCACCCTTGTCGTTTCAAAATTCAATGATGAAGAGCTACCTGAAAACAACTAAGCTCTCTGATATGAAAGGTTTTTATTAGTATTACTTTTATTTATTCAATCTGCATTCAGGCCTAAGGAGACTTAAAACATATTAACCTTCCATGAAGCAGACTTTAGTAAATCCCAAAGACCAGTGAATAAACGTATATACCAGGTATTCACTCTTCAGTTGGAATAAGCACATTCTGGAGCACTTCCTGTGATCACTTACTTTGTACTCTAGGACAGAGTTTTTATTGCATTTTCTAGGTTGGAACTTTGTCTAATACGCCCAGGTTTTTGCATAGTTTCTTTGCTTCCTTACTCCACTTCCACCCTGCAGGACCAGTTCTATGGGTCACCTCTTGAAAGTCAGATCCAGAGAGGGAAGCTAACCAGAAGTAAAAAATCAAACTCTGACTTTGTACATCATAAAACTATTCCCAACTTAGAAACAGGCAAAAACATTAATACATGTCCCTTTTGTGTTGTTCTGGGCTTGATTCAACATCAACTGGGCTACCTTGCAACTCTGTGGAGACAGAGATTAACTTGTAAATTACTTTTTTTTTTTTTTTTTGTCTTTTTGAGACAGGGTCTCACTATGTAGTTCAGGCTGGCCTTGAGCTCACTTTTGTAGCCAAGGCTGGTCTTGAACTTGCACCGACCCTCCTGCCTCAGCCTCCCGTGTGCTGGAATTACAGGCGTGCACCATCACGCCCGGCGAACTTGTAAATTTCTGTCCCATGGAAATGCAAATAATTTTCAACTAATGGAATAGATACTGACAAAATTTACATTTTAAGTCCATGTACTGTATTAATCAGTTTTGTCAAAGTTAGTCATACCCTGATATTTCTTTATTAAACTGCTTGCTTTCACCCACTATGTGTGAATACATTTTAATAGCATAAAGATGGCTTTGTTAAGGCATAGAAATAAGTTTCGATATATGTTAGTTTTACATTTGTCTGACAATAATGCTTCCCAATCTTTGGAAAATTGTACTTTAACATGAGAGATTCTCAAACAGCAGCTACATACAATAAAGCACATCAAAACAAGTGTTGTAGAGCCGGGCGTGGTGGCT